>JASDQU011029249.1:0-22998 GCA_032191745.1 Picea mariana
ATACATTTGTTATGCTACATGCAACTATGAGAACTTACATGCAACAATAATAACTGACATGCAAACACTTTAAACAAGACAATCTACATCAAACCCTAAAACGCATCCAGAAACCCCCAGTGTATCAGATTTGCAGCGAATATCTTGATCATCCGGATCAGGGATATTTCAGGGTATATGTCTCCTCTTCAACAGTGTTGAGTCATTGAAGTTGTGAGAGGCTCCCCCATCAATCAACACCGAAACCTTCTGCCCCTAGAAGACTCTTCTCATCCTGAAGGTGTTGAATTTGGGTACCCCACTGATAGATGCCAAGGTGGCTTTCCCCTCTGTCGTACTATCCTGTTCTGTGATCACCTCCTCTGTTGTCTCTGTAGTTTCGGCCTCCATGTTCTGAAGTTGGTCATAATCTTCCTCCTCCTCATTGTCTGAGGTCACCTCTATGTAATGCACTTGGCCACGGCCCATGCATTTGTGTGAGGGGTTCCATGGTTCCTTGCACGTGAAGCAGAGTTGCTTCCTTCTCAGTTCCCTCCTGGTGTTATCATCCATTCTGCCACGACCCCTGTCAAACCCCCTTGGGTCACGTCCTCCCTAGTTCATTGGAGGTCTCTGGTCTCTCTCTCCGGTATTAAGAGGTGGCCTAGGTACAAACTTTGGTTTGGCAGCTGGTCCTAGGTCCCTTGTCCTCCAAATGGCATCTTGTAGGTTGGTAAGCTTAAAATCCTTTACCCAACCCTTCAAGGGTTCCATCAACCCTTCAGTGAAGAGCATCATGAGCCTGGTTGGTGATATATCCTGCACCATGAATGCTAGCCTTTGAAATTCCTCAATGTATGCCTCGGTCGTCCCTGTTTGCTTGAGCTGTGTGAGCTCCCGGAAAGGTAGTTCAGGATCCCCCTGATCAAATCTATCAATGAATCTTTGGGTGAATTCTGTGTAGGTCACTATCTGGTTGTGGCCTAGGGTGGTGAGTCCATGATACCACTAGTCATGAGCCTTGCCATCCAAACACATAGTGGCAAATTTTATGGCCTCCATCTCCCTCATGGGATTAAGCTGCAAATAAGTGTCCAGTTTTTGTACCCATGCCTGGGCTGTCATCTTGGTCGTACCATCAAAGTATGGGATTTCTATCTTCCCTGCACTTCGTTCAAACTCAAAACTGCTCCTGTGGTTCAGCCTGGGCTTGTTTCTGAACTTGAGTTGGCAATATTGATCCAGGGACATCTGCCTCTGAATGATCATATCCAATCCATAGTACTCCCTAGTACACTGTGCCATCTGCTCAACAAAGTCATCCACCTGCTCCTAGTGTATCTGTTCATCTGTGAATGTGGGCAAGTACGGTCTAGGGTTAGTCATGCTCCCCATCTGTCCATGTGACGTACCCCCTCCATGGCTTCCTTCGGACCTGGGAGCCTTTTCCAGATTATACCTGACTTCCCCATGGGATCCACCAACCTCTTTGTTTCCATACGTCTCAGGGTCTTTCCCCCTGATGAGTCATCTTCATCAATAGCTCGATTATCCGAATCTGGTTCTCATCAATCTTCCTTAGATTCCCATCTACCTTCTTCAAGGTCTCGGTGATTTCGGTTTGCCCCCTTCGGTTTGTCTCCTGGATTTCCTATAAATGGTGGACCAGGTTACCTTCTGTAAGGTTTATGGTCTGATGGAATTTGTTGAATTCGGCTGCCAAGAAAGCCAAGCCTTGTGGCTCATGGTCATCTCCTGATCCCTCCATTTCGGCTTTTGTTTCACTAGCCAGCTTCTTCCTTCTGCCCATAAAGATACCACTGTACCTCTGCATGCGCTAATCCTCACAGGTTTGGAGGATCAAAGCTCTGATACCACTGTAATGATCCCAAGCCAATTTTTTCCTTGGAATCACTAACTAACCACTGATTTGATTATTATTTGTTGTGTATGCAGGTTGGCCATGAACATTTTGGCCTTAGGGTTTATTCAGTTATTCAGCCACAAATTTATATAAACATCATTGTCATCATATGAAGATCATCAACATTACACAAGATAGGAACCACAAGCAAATAGCTAAACTTTATTATAAGAAAGCAAGCACCTGATACAATAGAGAAGCAGATCTGGAATAGATGGCTTCAAGACAATAATAGAGTTGCATACAAAATGCTCCCGGAGATACAAATCAAGCCTCCCAAAGGCTGTATTAGAAGATGAATGCTCAACCGCAAAACCAGGGTTTCAGCCTAACCCTCAAGCAACTGGTACGGCCCTGCTGACTATTGGTACGGCCTGTTGAAGACAAAGATACCAAGGGTTTGGCCCACTTGAAAATGAAGACCTACAAATGCTTCCAAACTCTCCTCAATGATAGATCAAGACGATGGAAACTTCCTCTTGAAGTATGGAGCTCAAACACTGAAGCTTCCTCCTCAAACTGCAGAAACCCTAAGATGGTACGGCCCTCCTGAAACCCTAAATATGGCCAATAGTACGGCCCACTTGAATGTGAGTTATGAATCGTCTGAAACTCTCCCGGATGATAGATCGGGCAGCCACAATCACTTGAGAGAAGTTTCAAGGTCAGATCTAGTCTATGACCTTCTAGATCTGAGAAATACTAAATCACCAAACTGTACCCTTACTCCTGAAATCGTCCCAACCTGCAGATAGATGATAGGGACATGATAACTCCTCCAAGAAGCCCTCAAACTGATGAGCCGGGGCTTGCAAGCAAAACCCTAATGCTAGAAAACCTCTCAAGCTTCTTCAAGGTGTTAGATCTAGCTCTTCCTCAACAAATGGTGCACCCCTGCAAGAAAACCCTAGCTGGTACGGCCCTGCTGGTCCAACTGGTACGGACCTGCTAGTCCTCTTGAATAGATGATGGTTGTCGAATGGTGTGGGTGGAGTATTTCATCCCCGAGACCAAGCTTGGAGCTAGGTGAGTGGAATCTTTCACCACTGAGCTGCTCACTAGGGTTTGTAATATCAAAACCCTCAAAAATGTATGCTCAAGAGCATCAACAAGCAAAATACCAAAATCCAGAATGAATGAGAGGTGCGCCATAGCCTTCTCTTTATACTTTTCTTCTATTTCGCTGTTAAGTTAAGTTAACCCCTAGGGTTAACCCTAACTCAACCTCCAGCGCTTCTATTTCTTCATTGAGTTATCTTTTCACTCTTTTTACCTTTTTATTAAGTCAACTCAAGAATATAACCTCAGTTTGGTTGACTTTTCCCCTCAGTGTGAGACTATGGCCTAGTGGGGATGCCTAGGCCACTAAGTCTTCTCAAACCTCTTCATCAAGAGGTGGGGGACATTACATCCTATAGGTATCAATATAGATCTTGTAAATATGGTAGACTCTTATTTGAACGCAAAATAGTGTGTTACAAGTGGGAAATAGGGATCAAAGTATACACATATCCAAGTCTTAATTGAAGAATTATGAAACAAGAAGTTATAATGTTAATGTATCATCTTCAACATGATAAAATGCTACGACCAGGTCAATTAACATCTTAAACAACACATTTTTTTCAAGATAAGGTGCACAAATTACTTTCATTTCAAGCAGATCCTTCTCTTACCTGAACTCATATACAGATTGAGGACAAAAGCATGCTATCATCTTATACATAACTGCACTATTCAGTGTCTAATGCCTTCTTTATCAGCTGAACCTAAGGTAGTAATGAGGGTGTTTCTTTAGATCTGTCCAACTCATTTCTATAAGCTAGGTCAATGGTTTACAATGTATCCTATAAGAAGGATATGAAGCCCAATGAACAACTCAACATGCCAAATATCGATAGCATTGAGCCACATAGCAATGAGTAACATATGCAGTCAAGCACATTGCTCTACACAGCAAGAGAATCAAAACTTATATCTACAAATCACTTTAATTGACAAATTTAATTATAGGAAAACATACCAGCATTTGATAATCATGTTCCGGTGCAAGAAGAAATATGTAAGAGGAGAATATAACCCTTGATGCCATCCCCAATCCATAAGTCACCTGTATAACAAAGTAGTTCTAAGTACAAGCTTGGGTCTACGTACTATTATTGTTACTAGCATTTCATTATTCTCGATGTTTAGTGATGTGCAACTCCACAATCTTGGTGAGCACTAGTGAATCAATAGTATTATAAAAAGGTGTGTGTCTGTGATTAGTAATGACATCAAGTAAAACCACTTATCAGGTTGAAATGTTTCTCGCACAAAATCACTTATTAAAAATAAAGCTACCTTGGAAATTGAAATAAAGACCATTATCATTTGGTACAAATATCTACAAATATATCATTCAGGAAAAGAGATTATATTAATGATAAGACAACTTGAGAATGAGGCAGATTTCTTGGAACTAACCAGGCTTAGCCTATAAAAGAATATAAAACCTCCTAGTGAGAAAAAAATTGGCACATTTTTGTTCTAGACACTTCTTTCCTGCCCATTTTTTACTAAATCTTGTGCCCAAAAATTGTAGTATCAAATGTGCATCAGATCACCATTGCAGGACTGAAGAATGTTAGAAAATTTTGGATGCATGCAGATTAAAATCCCAGGATCACTATATGTAAGAACAAAATGACATATACAAACATGATCATAAAGAAGAAAGCAAAGATTGGAGGGAATAAATATTGAATCAAAAGTTTACAGGCCACTTTTACACTCACTCACTCTCTCACTCTCTGCCATTCCTATGTCATGTATTTATAGACACTAAAGATCAACTCAGATGCCACTAAGTCATACATTACATATTTTGGTGCTTCACGTCCTTTAATGCATTATTGTTAGCTTTTGAGATTACTCGGAAAGTGTTTACACCAATGTCGAGGGGCTACTTCATGTGATGTGGAATGTGTTGCCTCCTAATCCAGACCTTAGGTCACGTGGAGGAAATCTTCAATCCACTAGGTGTGGCCTTGGGGGCAAGTCTCGAGTCAGGTAGTTGTCCCCCGACACTTCACTCCTCCGTCTAAGCTAACTCCTAGCGAAGCCAAGGGGGGTAGTCCCTAATAAAAGAATCTAAGGCTTGATTAAACTAAGCACAATATTATTCTAGAAGTTAAATGAAAGCAAAAGCAAGTGCAACCAATCTAGCATCATATAATGACACATAAAAGGATTTCTTATACAAGAGATATTAAGAAAATCAAATACTTCAAAATAAATGATAATAACCAATTGATAATACTTGAAAATAAAATGACAACAAGCAAATGGAAATACTTGAAAGCAAATGTTGATTAGCAAATATAGATACTGTAGACCAATGCCAAAAGTAAGAATGTTGTTGCAAGATGAATGTGTTTGCAAATACTCTTGGTAAATTTTATTAGTTAAAGATGACTGGTTGAAATAGTGGGTTAATTCAATGATATGAATCGATAATGCAAGTCCACTCACGAGTGCGTGCTTGGAAATTATAAGTGTGAAAAAGAAATCTAAACTAATGTTTGTTTCCTTTCACCACTATCCCTCAAATCGGTACAAGCAAGATTGCAAGGAGTTCCAATGGGGAGAGAACTAATCTCAATGAATATCCCCCTGAATTCAAAAGTCAATCCGCCGGTAGGATTGTTGGTTTTTCATAAGCTAGGTTAAGCATGAAGTTCATTCCATTTTAGCATTTAACTTAACCATAAACAATAATGTTGCAGCAACCAAGATCACAAGAAGAAACACCATGCACAAGAACACAAGAAGTATCCTGGGAAACCCTTCTCAACAAGGGAACAAAACCCAGCCAAATCCTTTGCTATAATCTTCAAGAGAAAGACCTTCACCACCAAGAAAGACCTAGCACACAAGAGGGTGCTTAAGCCCTAGAATTCTAGCGCCCAAGAGAGGTGTGCACCTTTTGCCAAAGAAGTGTACTTGCTGAAATTTCCAAACTCACAAGTAAGATGTGTTTCCACAATGGGGAATCATCCCTTACTTATATTAGACTTTGTCAATTCAACAAAGGTGTCCATTGGCTCAACATGGCCGACCTCTCTAAGTCACTTTATAATTTATTATTATTATTACTATTATTATTATTATTATTATTATTATAATTAATATTAACAATATTAATTATCTTTTACATTTATTATTAATCACATTAAGGTGGGTCCGACCTGTACCCTTTACATAACAATTAGGGTTACAGGCATGTCTGACTCTTGAACAACATATAGTAAAGGATCTG
Source organism: Picea mariana (assembly GCA_032191745.1). NCBI lineage: Eukaryota > Viridiplantae > Streptophyta > Pinopsida > Pinales > Pinaceae > Picea > Picea mariana. The sequence continues at coordinate 6,204 of JASDQU011029249.1, forward strand.
ATACACCCAATAGTGCTCATCCACTAGGGGCACATCCATAGGGATGTCATAGCTCTGACTCACTACATTACACAGAAGAACCAGATCTACACACGTTCACCTGTGCTCCTCCACAGGCACATCCACTCTATAGATCTTCTTTCCCACTGTCTCACACAAGAGAATCATCTGGAGTTTTCTCGTCAACTCTACTGCTCAGAGGAGGCTAACACATCATCGTCATTTCTGTTCACATGACGATGCACCCAGCACTTTGGGATTTCACACATTCACCTTGTGTTCAGCCACAGGCACGTCCAACTCATCAGATCGCTTTTCCCACTGGATAATCATCTGGAGTTCTTCTCACTCTCTAAATGGAGGAGGTCATCTCTACGTTCCTAGCTTTTTCTCGGGCAGGAACCGCGTACCCTTCTTAGGGGCTTTCTCTCAAGTTTGTAAGATGAGAGAAAAGCTTCACATAGCTGCAATGATCCACACCTCACAGGTTTGTAAGCTAGAGAATGTCTCACATAGTTGCATTCATCAACACTCCCTCTTAGCTAGGGAGGCATTCTTTATCATGCCAAGTCTCACACGGATGTATTTTGAATTTTGTCTTGGCTGGAGTTATCGACACTCCCTCTTGACTAGGGAGCCATTCTTCACGAAGTTAATTTGGTGAAGATATTTGCAATCTGCTCAAGTGTAGGAAGGTACTACATGTGTACGATTTTCCTCTGCATCATATCTCTTAAATAAGGACATTTCATCTCATCATATTTCGATCCATCAGGAAACATTGGGTTCTCAAGGAGCTTTACTCACGACTCTTGGTTATCATCATAGGATCCATCTCATGGTCAAGTAAATCTATCAGAAGCTTGTGAAGCCATATTGCTTCGCACACTCGATGCTATATACTCTGCCTCTGTGGTACTCAAGGCTACAGAGTTTTGTTTCCTGCTGCATTAGGAAACCATGAAAACTTCATGATAGAACATCAGCCAGATGTGCTTTTCCGATTAACTATACTTTCTGCTCAATCTGAATCGGCATATCCTGCAAACTCAAGTTTATAGTGGAGGCATATCTTAGGCCATATCCAACTGTGCCTCGTATATATCTCAATACATGTTTTGTTGTTGTCTAGTGAATCTGTCTTGGTTGAATCATGAAATGACTAGGCACATTCACTGCATGGCATGAATCAAGTCTGGTGTTGACCAGATACATTAGTGATCCAATCAGCTGTGGATCAGTCTCGTCTGAATCATCATCAATCTTCTTCTTTAAATCCATTATGGTGGGTTTTGTATTCTGTCATATTGAACTTCTTTAATATTTTGACTGTATATTTTCCTTGACTCAGGAAAATCTTATCGGTCATCTGTCATACTTCTTGTCCCAAGAAGTAGTGCATCATACTCGGATTCTTCATCTCGAATTCAGAAATCAAGGATTACTTGTAACAACAATGCTTTCTAAATAAGTCATCAGGATCAGGCTCTCGTCACCAACACTATAATGATATAGGTTTGGATCAACAACACTCTTGTTGAGATCCAAACTTATCAAGAATCTATCTATCTGATATAGTTTCCAACTCATGGATGGAAGTGTATCTGGTTCACTGGATCAAGTGTCTCATCATAGACAACTCCCTCTATTTGTGAGAAACCTCTGGCTATAGATCTTGTTTTGTATTTCTTGACACTTTCATCAACTGCATGCTTTACCACAGACTTCCCTTTCTAGTCCCTGAATAGTATCTTATGCATCATTCTTTTAAGATATACTGGTATTCTTCTGTTATGGCATTTTTCCATATCGGTTCTCTTGTTGCTTCTCTAAGACAAGGAGTCTTAGCATCAATGAAGTGGCTCATGACGAAAGGATAGCTTGAAAGTCTCTTTTGTTTTCTAGGAATGTGCCTTGAGAGGCTTGTATGTTTCTCTGCCTCTTGCAGAGTGAGTCTAGGTAGGCATTTTATGCCGTACTGCAATAAAATCGTTGTCTATGGTACATCAACAATCCATCGAACCATTTTCATTCCGAAAATGATCGTTCGATCTGGACCATTTTTCGAACTGGAAAATGCATGTCCGTTAGAAATCTCAAACCACTTTCCGAACTGGAAAGGAACTACTCATCCTGGACCATTTTTCGAACTGAAAAATGACTGTCCATAAATCAATAACACATCAGTGCTCCCTCCCAACCTGGGAGTCATCTCTTCCTTTTTCAATAAGGAAGTTGTCTCCACGAGCTCCAGCTTGAGTACACAAACTCTTTTATCTTGGACAGAGGCTTTACCAAAATGTCTGCTTATCTTCTCATCTGTGGAGATATATATTTGAGAACCACTTTCTCTTTTCTGGACTTCATCACAGAGAGTGTAATGCTTGATCTCAATGTACTTCGGTCTTTCTAGAACACTAGTATTCTCTGAAGGCTTCATATAGCTCTGATCAATCATTGTTGGATTCATATTTTGTTTCCTGCTAGCTCATGACATCGTGGCAAGGGTCAAACTGGAACACATCCAAGTGGTACTTCTTCTGCCATCATGAGGGTTTGTCATGGATTAGCAATCCATCATCCTGAGCTTCTGAGTAACCATTTTGATACAGTATCTCTATTATAGAAAGTTTTTCACCACGCTTCTGCTGTGCATTGGAGGCTCTCTACCAAGTTGTCTTCTTCCATCTGCATACAAGAGTGGGTCAAACTGGGACACATCCAAGTGGTACTTCTTCTGCCATCATGAGGGTTTGTCATGGATTAGCAATCCATCATCCTGAGCTTCTGAGTAACCATTCTGATATAGTATCTTTGTTATAGAAATTTTTTCACCACGCTTCTGCTGTGCATTGGAGGCTCTCTACCAAGTTGTCTTCTTCCATCTGCATACAAGAGTCTCCTTCTAGTATACCTCAAAACCTTGAGGTTGTTGTACACTTCTTTGTTTGATTACTCTGTTGAGGAGAACAATCATTACATTTCTCTGATGTTAACTCCAAACCATGGATATTGCGGACGATATAATGGCTCATGCAGAGGTATGTATGGTTTACTGGAACGAGCAATCATCATAGTCTTCTCCCTCCATCTGGGAGAACCTATAGTTGTAGATTTCGCAATGCTTTCATTCATAAGTTTTCCATACACTGTTCTACGTCACAACTTTCAGTTCCTCTGCTTGATTTCTTTTAGTGAGTTCATGTCAGGCTGGTAGTCTTGTGATTCTTGATACACTGATTGGTTGTTCTGTGTTTTCTTTCTCTCTTGGAATCTTCATGTTCTTCCTCATGTTTCTCTTTAGCTCTTGAGTTCATGGAGTTTTCTATAGATTTCATGCCTTGAAGATTCTGCCTTCTTCCTTTCATCATAGGATCATGGATGTGGATGGACAACCAGGGATACTTTGAGGCTTCTTTTCGAAGAAGACTTCTTCTAAAGTCAAACTGAACACGTATTGCTTTTCATGGCTGCTACCATAGATATATACTTCATCATCTTCAATGGATCATAGGATTAGCTCCCTCCTAATCCTTGCTTCATGTATGAGTGCATGTTTTTTCTTTTGGGAGTATATAATCAGCTCCCTCCATCTAACATAATCCACGCTTTCGTCTGCATCCTTATTGCCTTCTGCAAGGTGTCATACGTCTTTCTCCAATTTCCTCTTGATTGTTGACTTCTTTCTGTCTTTACTTCTTCTAGGTTTCTTCAAGATTGATTCTGATCACGGCTTATCTCGCAGCTGTTACTTATGTAATAACTTCAACATGAATTGTTTGATGTACTTCATCCTTTCATGTGTATTGTCTAACTTGCAGTCATAATGATAGCAATCCTTATCTTGTTGTTCTTCCATAGGTATAGTTTTTCCTTGAACATGTTATCTTCTAAGAAATGGATATGTACAGAAGATATGGTATATACAAGAACTATGAAGAGTATTGTTACCTCGTCTTAGAAGAAGAAGTTTGTTTTGTCCTGCTTGGATTTCTTTGAGGGTTCCCTTTCTTCGGCAACTGATACTTTGTGTGTTTCCTTCCTTTTCTTTAACTCGGGACAATGATTCTTGTAGTGACCATACTTTCAACAATTGAAGAATTGTGTTCTTGACATATCTTTCTCTTGATTTGGTTTCTTTCTAGAGCCAAACTTCTTTTTATTCCTGAAATGCTTGAACTTTGCTATGAAGGCTTGATCATCGTATTTCTTTTGAGGTTTCTCTTTTGCACTGATCCTTGATTCTTCTTGTGCACAGCAAGTACAAAGTTTTTCAAATGTAGGATACTCCTTCCTTGTGTTCATGCTTGCAGCAAATGCATCCCATGTCTTGGGAAGACCATTGAGCACTATATTTACCAGTTCCTTCTCTGAGATGATATCTTCAATAGCTTGTAGTTGATCTCTTAATTGAGAGATCCTCACAGAGTATGATGTTATGTTGTCATCATCATTCATCTTCATGTCACGGAGCTCATTCTTCAGACTCGTTACTTGTCCAATGTTTTTGACTGAGAAGAGGTTTCTTAGAGCATCGTACATCTTCTTCGATGAGTCAAGATGGGAGATGTAGGGTATCAAGTGGTCTTTTATAGATTCCACTATGATACTCATGGAATTGATGTCACTGTCTCTGAACTTCTCCATAACTACAACGTTCTGCGGTTCCTTCTCTTTTCCTTCTTCAAACTCTGGTTCCACGATCTTTCCTTTCACGATATCCAGCACTTTATTCTTGGCAAGGATGAGGTCAATCCTTGTCTTCCACGCTCTGAAGTTAGAAGCCCCATCTAACTTGTTTTCTGACTTCATAGAGTAGGTCATGGTTGCCTTGACTTGGTCAACCCTAGATTTTATCAAAAACTCAAACTTGACGTCTTGGTTTGCTGAGAGTACCAAGACGTGCGCTAGGCTAGAGCACACTAGTCTATCCAGAAATTAGGTCAATCCCTTCACTTAAGGTACCTCAACGATAGGGTTAGGGTTTCCACAACCGCACCTGCTAGTAACCCTAGCGGCAATGATTTAGTAACTACTCCTGCTAGAAACCCTAGCAGCAGCTCTTCAATGAGCTTAGTATCCTTATGGCTATGCTCTCTTCCAGTGGTTAGAATGAATGAAGGAGGTGTGGGCCCATAACCTGTTAGAATGTGCTCGTTTTACCATAGACAATATCACTATTGTCACCCAACCATAGGCCAAAGCCACCCTCCGAACACCTTAACCTTGACAAAGAATCATTCTGGAAGCAAACCCTAGGCTAGATAGCCAAACAAAGGGTAGCACACCCTTCTCCAAGGATAGCGCATCAAACAAGAGCTGATGAGATAGTCCAAACCATAACCAAGAGATAGTCCAAGCCAAAACTGAAATCTGCTAGCTGCAGCAGCTGCAACGACATCTCTCCTCCAGACTTGCGCACAAACTGGCCAACTGCAGTGCGCACAAGTGTTGCTTCTGCAGTTCTGAGAATGCCTGCCAGAATGAAGACTGGCCTCCTATATTTATACTAAATCTGGCAGACTGCCTAGGCCGACTTCTTATCCTGGGTACTAATTATTTAGTATATATTATTTCCTTTAGCCGACTTCTTCTCTTTGAGACTAATAACCTAATACAAGTCATTCCTTTGAGTCGACTTGTCTTCTAGGGTTATTAACCAATCAATTAGGGTTTCTTCTTGCTTCCCGGAATATTCTATTCTCATCAGGTTTACACGTGGAGGTAAATACCTCCCGCAGCTACCATAATATCAACACCTTTTCCAATTTTTATTAATCTGGGTTCCTCAATTGTCCCAATATTTATTTCAATATAGTCACTAGGCTTTACTACTTCATTTTTTATTTTGTGCATGTCTTGCCTCTCAAAAATCTGCTCTAATGACATAATTTCCCTAGGAACTGGATTCTTGATGGGATTCTCTTCTTCAGGATATTCCTTCCCTTCTTCCTTATAACTAACATTGAAACCAAAAAACTCTTGAACATTAAGAATAAACCTTAGAATCTGTTCATCATCTCTAAAAACCTGCCAATCACGATTTTGCAAGGATGGCTTAGGCCAATCCCTTTGCAAGGTGTGGACAATTAATTCTAACTATTACAATATCAGATTTTTATGTTAACTTGAGAGAAGGCAAACCCAAGAGACTCTCAAGGGTTGCTTACAATGATTTAGAAGAAGAAGAAGAAGAAGGGGGATTTGATATCCCAACTTAAGGATGTCTTTTGGAGGCCTTTGGGGCTCAAAACTAATAGCACTTCCTCCTTGTTGCTAAAAATCTGCATAAAAATCAGCAAGGTATATTTTTATGGAAAATGCTACAAAACACCAAGAACTTGTTAACTTAGTATAAGCCCAATGAATCATAAATTTAAATAGAAAATTTGAATATGATAATGAAACCTTTAGTGTCTATTCTATATCATAACAATGCTTAGAAATGAGAGAAAGGAAAAAAAGAATGTTAGATAAATATTGGACACTTTGGATGATTGAAAAGAGTGAGTTTTCCACTCTAAAACCACTCCTTCAACATTCTAGTGATCTACAACAAGCTTGTCTTTGCTACACAAGGAAACAAGGAAGTGAGACATCCAAAAAGCTTGCAAAATACTTTCCAAACTTGAAAGGAAACTACCACAAAATCAATAGCAATACTACTACTAATTACACTCAAGCAAAATACTTTGCTTGCGTCTCCAAGTAAAACTAGTGAAAACAAAATGCAAGAAAATGAAATGTAGTTATATCACCTCACAAGAACACCATGCAAGGCACCAAGAAGACTCCCAATGCACACCATAGATTCTCCAAAGCTTCCTTTATTATCCACAAAATGTTGCTACAAATACTTGTAGCAAGATTTACAATGAGAGAGCATGAGAGAGAGAGGGAGAAGAGAGGAGAAATTTTGGTATAGTAGACTTGCTATGAGAATAGATGAGAGAGTGAGGAGGAGAAGCTCTTATTTATAGGTGAAGGTGAGGAGAGACCCCACTTGGATGAGCTCCAAGTGGCATCCATCCAATGGAAGAGGGTCTCTTCAAGGGGGCGCACTTTTAGGTCAAGAGAGTGATGTGAGGGTTGAGGGGTGAGTGGGGAACTTGGAAACCACCTTTCCCATTACCCAAAAGTGAAGTTAGGGTGAAAGGGGGGTATTACCAAAGTATTGGGGGCCCTCATGATACATTTTTATTTTTTCATGAGTTATTGAGCAAGGGGGGCACCCCTCTTCTAAAGAGATGGTCAATGTGGGTTGTTGGCGAAGTAAAGGGGGTCTTTCTAAGTTGGAAATCATTTTCCCGAATTAGGAAACGCATTTGGGATAATTTTATCACTCTCTCTCATGACTTTAGTGACTTTTACAAAATTTGGTTATTTTAATTAAGCCAATTACATGTTGATTTTTGATCGACTCGAACTCCTCATGGACAATGGCCTAGCAAAACTTGTTCAAATGAGCTGAGACTTGGTCCAAGGGTATAGGGGTTCATGTACCATTTCATTTGAGTACTCATACTCCTATACAAAATCTCCAAGGACCATTTTTTTACATTTTACATCAAAAATAATTAAAAATCCCCAGTTTGCGGGAATTTTAATTATTTAAAAAATCCTATCAAAACTTAACAAAATTCTGCAAGACTCTAGGAAATGTCTAGCATGGTCATTTACAACACTCCTAGACCTTATTTACCCCATGGGATCGATCATTAGAACGCCTTTCACCACTTTGGAGAATTATTTGTGAGTGAAAAACTCAAGGATAATTAAAATCGCAGTTAAGCAAGGTTAATTACCTGAGGAAAAAAAACACTCAATGAAAGGACTTCTCTAATGATAAAGCCTTAGGTAACTAGACAAAAATTGACTCATGCTAGCATATTACAATATTATCCCACGCAGGGGAGCGGAAATTCCGGTTACATTGAAAAGCATGTCAGGGGCAAAATTTTCCCTGTTTAAGAAAAAATCTCCAAAATTGTTGTACCATTAGGTACATATCTTCATGGAACATGGAGTTGACCCCTAGTTGAAATAGGTGGTCAACACACTCAACATTTATTGGGTATGCTATGACATAGAATGAAACCAAAGTTTACAGTATGCTTCAAAGGCAGATACACTCTGACAATGGAATTTAAAATATGGACAGTGATAAGTACAAAATATGCACAGGAAAAAGAAGCAGTCTTATTCGATTCAAGAGAGGAATATATTCAATTATTTGCTAGTGATTACCTGCATTATTTGCATCTCAATAAGTGACTTCCCAAACCAAGCAATGATGTACGTTAGAAATGTTACAAATGTACCTGCATAACAGCTATCAAATCTTAGAAGTGAACAAAGTTAAGGTATGTAGTTCACTGGCAAGCAAACAAGTCATCTGCAATTCCAAGCTATTTCTTATTAATACACATCTAGCAACTGTGCATTGTATCATGTTCATTTTGAGAAATCCATTTGATCTGAAGGATGAGGACAAGACCTTAGTTTGTCCTTGATTGGGGATCCAATCTTAATATATAAACCCCTTGCTAGGCTTATTTACCAAGTACTTAATAAATCAGTTTGAAGCAGTTTCTAGCAAGATATTCTCGTCTTCAGTACAAATAAGAAATGAAAAGCTCTACTAATCACAAAACGTTAAGCAACAAAATCTGATCTGAACACAAATTTTCATCTCAAGATGAGCATTGCAATTTTCTCTTCTAGATATGTTGCTTCTGCCCAAAATATTTCTCATTCATGTACAGAAGTCTTCAGTACAGATTAGAAAATAAAATCTCTACTAATCACAAAACATTATACAACAAAGTCTGATCTGAACACAAATTTTCCTCTCAATATGGGCATTGCAATTCTCTTCTAGTTATGTTGCTTCTGCCCAAAATATTTCTCATTCATATATCTTTTTGGAATTTCTTAGCCCGGCTATTACATTTGAGTAAAACTAAAACATACTTTGATACATAAAACATTACTTACATTAGGAAAAGAATTAATTAACAATTGTCAATTCTGCCTACATCAATGTAAGATAAGATAAGATAAGTTTATTAAAGTCCAACAAATGACCAAAAGAGGTCAATGAGACTACTAAGTATATAAGTGGTGATACATAGTGGGACTGCAAAGGCCACTCCCATAAAAGCAAAAATCGAAGCTAAATTATAAGATCTAAGCTCAACTATCTCAATGCCAAAAGGAGATACAATGCTCTAGAGTAGAGTACAAGGAAAAGAGGGTCAAGGCTCCAAGTGCCCACTACTAGATGAAGAAGAGGGGGGCCTCTCCTCCTCTGAAGTGAAATTTGTAATTCTCCTACCATCTGAAGTTGAAGGAAAGAATCACCATATAGAAGACTAGCTAGAGGAGTTGGATCTGGTCTAGGGCATGTCTCTATGTCTAGAAGAGTTGACTCGCTATCAGGACCTAGTGGAGGGGGGGTGTAAACTATCCCAAGACCTCGATTGACAACTCTGCATGGGTCTCACTACCGGGGGCCATGGAACCTCTTGGGGTCTAACAAATCTATGGACTAAAATGGTGTTGCTCTCTACATGCCTCTTGGTGCCCAACACCACTAGGAGCACTAGGAAGAATGATAAAATTCTCCGAGTAGTGTCCAATCAAGTGAGGGGGAGAGGATCTACGATCTAAGTCTAAGTGCCTCTCCCAAGTATAACACCAAGCACCACTAGTCTGGATACCGAAAAAAGGTAGAAAGGGAGTTATGAGACTCCCTGAACAAGTAGTCGAATAGACCACGTATCTCATAGTATTGGGGACATCCGAATATAAAGTGCTTCTCTATCTGTCTCTTGCATATGGCAGATCCAGCATAAATTGTCCTTCGTCGGGATTTGGTGCCCCCATCCACAGTTGATGGGAGCCCACTCTGAATTGGCCTAGGGGGATCCGAAGTCCATCCATCTAGTGCCAAAGTGTGTAAGGGGATGCACTTTGAGGCGGTCTCTAAGCTCTAATAAATGCTCTACATAAAAGGCCATCTTGGGTCTCAACCCCCTAGGGGAGGCGACCCAAGTGACCTAAATAGTCGAAGATAGTTTTCAAGATGTATGTGTATTGCCTATATTGGGGCTGTTATCCATAAATGGAACCATTTAAACACTATGTAACTTTAGATTTAAGGTATAAAATTAAAGATTTTACACTTTCAAGCTTTATAAATATCTTTGCAGAATGACACTCTGCAACGGGTTATAGCAAGTTGTATCAGTGCCAGTTGCACAAAAGTATACTTTTGATATTGAAATTTCATTTTCTTTGTGATTTAGTTAAGCAATAGGAGACAAATACTCCATTCACAATTAAATTTCATAAATCATACAAAATTCATTGAACAAATTCTTCATTTTCCAACATTTTTGTACTTCGTTCATTGAGATCGAATGTCAGAAATGTTTGTTTAGTTTCAATAAACTAGTTAGACAATAGGCAGTTGAATTAGTAATGCACTGTTGGTTAGATATTTGATGAATGGGCACTACGATTTGTATCATTGTAAAATACAAGCTAAAGTTGCCACGAATTTTGCCAATGAAACCAAGGTCGTCCTACAACTTGAAGCTTCTAAATTTTTTATCTTGAAACTTTGATGTTTGTGACATCAAATTGGCTATTAAATCCCAAGAGCGTCAAATGCTTATGTGTCACCCATGAAACAATAGGTTCCAATCTATATTTGAAAATTTCCCTGGGCAAATTTCATAGCAATTTATGGTATACACATTCACACACAATGATGGAGAGAGAAAATAAGGGATATGTTTCATTAATGGTGTTGGAGTGATACATCTCTCACACTATAAATCACCAAAAGTGACATATTTGTATCACCCCTAGTTGATTAGGTAATTTAATCACCTAATCCCTAACTACAACATCTAACATTACATTGGTCACACTTTTAAAATATAAAGTGACATAAATATTAATGTCTAATAACACTTTATCATTGAGAGCTACCACTCTAACACTCCCAATAACACAAAATACCACATTTTATTTCCACACAAATTTTACACCCCCCCCCAACTCAATACAAAAGTTTGAAATTTTTACAAATATAAGATGATTTTAAAAAGATGTTTACTGAAACTTGATAATGATTTAGGGTATACACATTCACACACAATAAAGGAGAGAGAATAAATAATATGTTTTATCAATGATAATGCAGCAATACGTCTCTCACGCCACATAAATCACCATAGACGACATATTTATAGCCCCCCTAATTAATTAGGTGGTTTAACCACCTAACCCCTAGCTATAACATCTAAGTTCTAACATTAAATTAGTCATACTTTTAACATGTAAAGTGACAGTAGTATTAATGTCTAATAACACCTTACTGAGTGGTAACACTCTAACACTCCCCTTAACACAAAATATCACTTTTTATTTCTACACAAATTTTACCTCCTTAATACAAAAGTTCTAAAATTCTACAACTCAAGAATTTTACAAATACAACATGATTGAAGTTTACGAAAACATGATAATAATTTACAAAATCTTGATAGGTAACTGGACTTTTCCTCCTACAAATCTGGAACTCCCATAGGTGCTTCATCAAGTTGTTGATAATCTAGTACAGGTAGAATTTTGCCAATGACAACAAATCTCCCTAAACAACCATCCATGTCAAGAGAACCTTCTATCATTGTAATACCGCAATTTTGCCCCATAGCTAAATAAATGGCCATGTGAAAATGTATGTAATGTTGTATTGGAAAAATGGGTGCTCCTAAGTAAAGGCCCCATTAGCTATAATTATTTCATAAAAGCTATCACATGATGTTAGATGTAAGATAATAAAACGCAAGTTATATATGCTCTTATGAATAAAATAAAGACTACCATAACCTGGGAGAAATAATGAGGACAGATGTTGGGGGGGCATGTTACCCACCATATTGCTCAAGGATTGCACATGTGATTTTGATCACATGTTTCAGGATTTTGCAGGTTGGTATCATGATCCTAGCCTTTTGAAGGTTGGGATGTTGGTGGAGGTTGTTAGTAGCATGGATGAGAAGTGGCTTGTGTGGTGGATTGTCATGGTTTGGTTCTTCTTCACGGTGGCATTTCTTGGTTGATGGAGCTTTGGAGTTTAGAGGTTTATGGTGCTTTGGTTGTTATTAGATGCTCCTTGGTCCTATGGTATATCTTTGATGGATGTTGTCAAGGTTGCCCTTGGACTCCTTTTATTATGACTGTGGTTTGTGGTGGGTTATTCCTTTTATTTAACAATGTCACCTTAACTTTATTTTCCACGCAAAGGGGGCACGTATATAAAAAGGGAGCCTCTTAATAGTCCAAGTTCTTGTTATACTATACCATGGGGGCACTTTAATTAAATGTTATATGAACCTTATGTTTTTACCATGTGCTTTAAAGGGCACATATGTGGAGGAAGGTAAAGCATATTTTATTGGGCTATCATGGAAATGTCATCTGAACCATATCATGGAGGCTACCTTTGTATTCTTCCTTAACCTCACAACTTTATACTATGTTGCACTTGGTAAAGACATAAAATTCTTTCACGGAGTCATGCCCCTTTCATACATATAACCTCTCATGTCTTATTTACCCAACTTAATACTATGGTGCACTTGGTAAAGGCGTAAAATTCTTTAGTGTAGTCGTGCCCCTTTCATCCATATAACCTCTCATGCCTTATTTACCCATGTGCTAGAGAGGGGCGCATATATTGAGGGGAGATAATAATATTATATGTGGAGGGGGCCTTTTCAAGTTAAAGTCTTATGTATGGAAGAGGGTCATTGCACAATATATTAAAGAGGGCGTGAGTTAACTTTGCACATATGGATCCGCCCTCACTTGCATCCATATATCAAAATTTAAAGACATATTATATTGTGGAGGACATGTTAACCCCTGGATTTTCCTCCTTGGAGATCCAAAGGGTTAGGAGCCAGCATTGACTATTTGGGCTGGCATTCAGGGACTTTCCCAAGTTGAGCACATGTGTGAGTCAGAGGTTGGTTCCTATTGGAGACAGGTACAGGACTAGTTGATTGCAATGTCCCTTTCCCAGTGATGACTCCAGGAGGAGCGAATTAGTAGTCTATATTGATTCCCGTAGGCTATAATCGGGAGAAAAAGGGAATAAAAGAATTATTTAGTGTCATTTACCAGAAAAGCCTAATTTGAAAGTGACATTAAGTAATAAAGTGGAAAAAAGGTGATTGAGTGACTTAAAAGAATAATTAAAGTCAAAACTTAGGAAAATTCACTTTAATTAAATAAAGTGAACGAGGAATTAGAATGAGGATCAAGTATAAAGTTGAGGATAACCCTAATTCCTCTCATTGTCGAATATTGAGATTGAGAATTAGATTGCAGAGAGAAGTTAGGCGACTGTGTGGAATTTTGTGGATTTCCAGGGAGAAACCACTACAGTGATTGATTTCGGTGTTGGAAGACACACCCTAGTTAGTCAGGAGGATCATCATTCTTCAGGATTGCAGCAGATACAGCATTGGATCCATTCAGAGGGATTCGTATCAGTTCGGGAGGTTCAAAGATTCACCCTTGGTGCTTAGAGGGCGTGGGAGTTACAGGATTGATCCAGAGGGAGGCGTGGAGGTTTAGGAGGGACGCTGTCCTATCAAACAATAGCAGATATGTGTATTCTCAGTGCATGCAGCACATTTCACTGTGCATGCAGCGTATCTTCCATTCAGTAGCATATTTGGACTTGCATGCGACAGATCCACACTCGCATGTAGCAGATCTGGTATTTCCTTTACTTGCATGCAGTGAATCTATCCACATGAGATTCGCCATTCATCAGTGACAGCATTTGCGTATTTCCATTGCATGCAGTGTATTCTCAGAGCATGCAGCATATTTTACCATGCATGTAGCGTATCTTCAACAACATATTTGGACTTGCATGCAACAAATCCACACTCGCATGTAGCAAATCTGGTATTTCCTTTACATGCATGTGTATTCCAAGTTAGATCTAGACTTGTAAAGATCAATCTAAAGAGTTTTGAGCAATTTAGCAGTGTTTTGCTTATATTCCAGTATTCCATTTATTGTAATTTCAGTCTTTACCATTAGTGCAATAAAGAATGTTGTTCCGGCGACAAAACTATTTGCATGCAGTGAAAACAAGCTTAAAACCCCAAATATTATGAGAATAAACTAACCGGATCCAGAATCCTTGAAACCGCATTCAGAAACCCAAAGAAACTTCAGTCAAATAGCCAAATCAGTATTTAGGATATTTCATTGGTGGTTGTTTTTGTTTTAGAGATAGAGCTAGCACATTTTCACATATATTTGAGAGAGAGGTCTATTTATAGCAGGTGACCCTACTTTTTAGGAGACAGTGACTAGAGACTCATATCATAGTTTTGAGCATATAGTATTGGTCCTTGAATGATTCAGAGATCGATGACACTTTTTTTAGAATCATGCAATTACTTTCTATTTTTAGCAAGTTGAGCTCCAGGCCTCAGATCAAAATTCTGAGCGTGCAATGTTTATTCTTGAGACATTCTAATTCTGTTGGACCTTTTCCGAGATGACTTCTCAGTATTTCTATTTTTAGCAGGTGGAGCACCAAGGCTTGCATGTCAATTTTGACCACATATTTGGATTCCTCATGGAAAATCAAATCCAATGAGTATGATATCATTGACATGCGGTGATATTCTATTTTTAGCAGTGTCTATTTTTGGACATTTGACACATGGCGGTGTTCTCCTAGTCATCCTAGGCGTTTTTGGYAGTTTCCTATTCTTTAGGGTCGGACCCATATTTTTAGCAGTGTCTATTTATAGCAAGGTTGGTCGCCTCCAAAGGTGACAAGTGGCAGGGTTAGATTCCAACATTTGGAAGTGATGCAGTGTGACATGTGGCAGCAAGGTGGCATAATTTAACGAGGGGGCGTACTTTCCAAAGTTTTAAAGAAAATATTTGGAATCAATTAATAAAGGAGGGCATGTGGATGAGGTGGCAAGTCTACATGGGCGTGTTTTGGCTAATTAAAGCCTAACTTTACTCATTCCTCACTTTCACTAGTCATAACTTCACTTTTCATGCAATTAATTTCATTTAATGCCTTTTAACTCCTTTCATGTGCCTCATCCCTATTAAATAGGGCGCATTCATTCCTCTTGGCTAGTGCATGCCTTCCTCATCAAAAATTAACCTAAGTCATGCGTTATCTCTCCTTATTTCTCCCTCCATGCGCTAGCATCCCTCTATCAACCCTAAAGCGTATGTTTCCCTTCCTTATTATCTATCTCTTCATTTTGTCTTGCACCCTTCTTTCCTCTCCTTCTCTCACACGTGTGGCACACCTCCCATAACTCTCTCACTCTTCCTTCTTCATGCACTACCTATCTACCTTATCCTTCTATTCCCTAGTGCATCTCTCCACAAGAGCGCCTCTATCACTCACTCTCCCTCACACGTGGGATTCTACCATGATTTTTTTCCTCTCATGCACCCTTTCCCCTAAAAATTAGGGTGCAACTCTCTTTCTCACATGCCCTTGACTCTTCCTTACTCTCCCACGTGTGCTTCTCACTCTACTCCTATGCGCATGTATTCTCCACTACCACTCTTCCTCCCATGTGCCTTACCTTCTATTTTTACCACACATAATCCCTCATTGGTTGTTCTTGGGAAGTGTGCCCCTCTTCACCTATATATTGGAGTGTTAGCCACATTATTCATGGTTGTATTCTTTTGGAGCAACAACAAACATACTCTCTCTCTCTCTTGTATTATTCTTTATCTTTTCTTCTAGCTAATCTTACTTTGTGCAAGGATAATCATTGTACCAGTTCTTGACTTGTCTATGTTACCCCCATTCTTAAGGGTAACTAAGGAGATGATGTATCGAGGCCCGCGGGTGGAAGACATGGAGTGTCAAGAGCCAGTTGAGCAAACAGAGCCTCTCCTCTTACCTCACATCACCACTGAGCAACAACAGCAGCATCCACCACACTAGCTTGGCCCACAGAGGACAACAAGTCTTGCTTCATGAGGTAACAAGTCCAATCTCGCAGTAAGTGTCATTTTAATAACTGAAGCATTTGAACATGTTGCAAAGGGTCCTTTCTTGATTTTGAAAACGTTTTCTTGGAAATTATACCTTTTGCCTCCTTTTGCCTCATTTCACCTTGGTGGTTGAGATTGTTAAATTTATAGCAACTGCAAGAGCCATTCTCCGGGAGGATGGCAAAGACCCTAGCTGGGATCTAGGGCCCCCAAGTGCACCCCTGGGGTTTCTTGGTCTGGGACCAAACAATCAGTGCCATGGCATAAGACCCCTGAGAGGGCCCCCAGTAGATGACTGGGGTTCTTGGTCTGGGACCAAGCAGTTAAAGCCCCTAGATATGTCTAGGGCCCCTGGAAATGTCCAGGGTACCCATGCCTAGGGCATGGGATGATCCTTGGTCTTGTACCTTGGTGGATAATGTAGAAAATTCCAGGTCCTATCAGCAGTCTTCTTGGTCTGTCTTTGACCAAGCTAAGACACTAAGTTTTCTGCTGTCATAAATTTTGTTTTCTGCTGTTTTATAACAGCCCACTGTAGTTTTGGTTTTGCTGATGTGTTATGGTTGTTGTCAATGATTGGGTGCCCTTGCAAGTAGTTTTTATGTTAGATAAATTACATACATACTTCCCAATAAACAACAACACACCTACTCTATCTTATATGCTGAAATATGGACAGAATTAAGAGCTTCTAACAGCAACTAAA
>JASDQU011029249.1:24232-42040 GCA_032191745.1 Picea mariana
GTGGTGACTCGGCCCTTCTCTACTAGCTCCTTTTCACTCAGCTTGAAGACTACCTCTCTCCTATGCAGTTATGTCACTATAACTGAGCCACAGTCCCTCAAATAAATTATTTAGGTTGTCGTACCTTCAGTGTGCATGAGGGTTTGACTGTGTATAAGGGTTTTTGATCACAGAAACTGTGTGTGTGGGTTTGAGTATAAGAATTTCCTGTGTGAAGTGTTTTTTCTTCTTGGTGGCAAGAACGTCCATTCTTCTCTTGACTGAGATCCAACCTATATGGTGGATCTAAGATCCTGAAGCTTGTCTGAGCATAATAACAATTGATATTACATCTCAAGTGTGTGACTGTGACTCCTTCACAGGTAAGACTTCAAGCAAGGTAAGCTATCTATCTAGTTTATCAAATCTGGTTTTGTTTTGAGTTTTAGAACTGTTTAGATATATATATCAGCATTGAATATCATGGGTTATCAGATCTGGAAACTGTCCTTGAGCATTGACCTATATCAAGATTTAGATACTGATCTATATCTTCTCTAGGTTAGATTTGGAAGAAAAGTTTTGTTAATTCTCCTAGATCTATTTTTAGTTATATCTATACTAGCTTAGATCTGAACACACTTGTTGCTTTTTCTGCTCTAGCTATATAGATTTGTTTTCTGAATACAAGATCTAGTTGTTTTGCTCACTGAAATTTAAAAGACACTTATGTTTCTGTTCTACTGCCCAAATTCTAACAGAGATGTTTTCCTAGTAAGTGGGTCAACCTCGAGAAAGGGGTTGCTACTAGGGGGTCTCCTTGAAGGGCCATCGTACCATTCTCATCCATACTTACCACTTTCCACGCTTGTTCCCCTTCGTTTCCTCATCTTTTGGGTTTTCGGGCTTATTGACCCAAGAATAGCTTGTACCTCATTTCATGGGAAGAAGGGGCTAAGGGCCCAAAGGGGTTGTAAATGGAAAAAGATAAGAGCCATAAATTATCCTCTAGATGCTCACCCTAAGGTCCTGAGAGCAATGAAACGCTTCTCCACAAAAAATTCAAGGACCTGTAAAAAGAAAAACACATAATTAACAAATGTCCCGCTTGTTGAGGGAATGCATTTGTGATGTCTTTTACTTTCCTTGCACATGACACTGCATGTGTTCTTAGCTTCAAGGTGCATTGTGGTGCTCCTTACTTTCCATTTCACATAGCACTCAATGTTTTGGACCATAATCAATTAATGGAAAATAAAGGGCTTAGAAAAATGTTGCATTGCAAACGAAGATGCAGCACACCCTCTACAAAGGCACCCATAAATGAGACAATATGAGCCCCTGTGTGTCAAGAAGCCCCATGCCCAAAAGTCATACTCCCATCCACCTCATACTGTTTTGCATGACTTAGAGAGGGTCTTCTTGGGAAACACTCCTTGACTTGGGGATTGATCTACCCAATAGGACACCATGACAACCCTCCCATACTTAAAATTTGGCAAGTTGTAAAAGGTTTTTTGAGGCATTTGTTTAATTTGAAAAGGTGGGATTTAATGCTCATGTTTGGGTGGTTCTTTATTAAATATGGCTTACTTGGCATGATACATATGACTTGTGGACCCTTGGAGGGCGTACTTGTTTGTCTTTGCAGGACCTTGCCATGTGTAAGCTTTTCCATGGAGGGACCAGGTCACTTGGACCTTCATAGGGGATTGAAGCCCACGGGATGGATGATGGCCCCACTCATTGAACACTTGAGAAGATGAACGTTTCCTTTGAAGGCATTTGGACAACAAGTGAGGATGACATTGTGGCCCCTTGCACCTGAACGTTGGCCTTGGGAGGCCTAGGACGTCACACCCTAGCCCTTGAGGTCACCTTGGTTGATGGGGTTTGATAGTTCTAGTGGTGATGTGATGTGATTTGATGGAGGGAGATGCATTACTTGTCATTCTAGCACATGACGAGATGACACATGGCCTTTGGAGGCCAAACGATCTTCACTTGGAGGCTTGACGTCTCATCCTTAGCCCAACGTCACCCTTTTAGGACATGACGTCATCATCATTGAGTCTTTATTTTATGTAAATTTAATTTTGTAAATTGTAAAATCAAATACAGGAGGTCAACCTCTTTCTAATTTGTTGTTGACTTTTAAAAGTGGACAAATTGGTTTTAGGTGACCTCATATAAATAGAAGTCACCTCACTTTCATTTTATCATCATGTTGTGAGAATTACATAACATTCTTGGCTAAAATTTTCGCTCTACTTGGTCAATTCTATCTCTCTCTTCTTTGGTGCATTTTGGATGGAATACTTGTCTATTGGAGGAAAAAGGCTAGCGCTATCTCTTGGATGCCTATTTCTTGGCAAATGTGGTGGAATATTCTTGATAAGTAAGGGTTTTTCAAGTTATCTCTTGGATTAGGTAAGAAATTTATGCAATTGTATGTTTTTCTTTTTTATTTCAAGGTTAATTTGTCTAAACCCTTGGAGAAGTATAAGGGCATACACCCTCCATCAAGATCTATCTTTGTTGTCATTGAAAAGGTTATTTTGCAAAGGTTGCTACAAGGAGTAAAAGGGATTACACCCTTGTATATTTACCTTGCTAAGGTTTGTTTTCTCTAAGGAGTAAAAGGGATTACACCCCTAGAGAAGTAACAAACCCTAGCTCATAAACAAGAGACTCCATAACCCAATAGATAAGGCACTAATCTTTTGCATTGGAGATTGAATATTATGCATTGGTAAACATTATTTCAAGGAGATTGAATTGTTTAAGTTTGAAATTTGATTTTACATGCTTTAAGCTACATTGTTCCCTAAGGGCGTCTTGATTAGCCAAGTGATTTAGTCGTTGTAATAAATTTTATGCTACAGCCATTAGGGCTGCAGCAAATTCATCCTCTTTCATTCTTTACTCACTTTTCTACCGCTGAAATTCACTTGTAAGCCTTGGTAATTGTTCTATTGGTTATAAGCTATTGTTTGGGTCATTTACTTGTTGATTTTATTGCTAGAATTTGCTTCTGTAGCAAAAGTTTGCTACAGCCATAAATCTGTTACAAAATATCGTTGATAACACTTCGTAACAGCCCTCTAATTGCTATCAAAGTCTTGCTCTAATCATTGGAAATTTATCTACTTGTTGCTAGCTTTATTTCCAACATCTTGCACTTGATTTTGATGGTATAATTTGCAGCTCTTATATTCTTTTTACTGCTGATATATATATGTCCATACTGCTACAATTTGGGACAGCAAGGGTACTTGTTGAATCCCCACTAATTTTTGAGGCTTGTATTATGATATATTGTCTTGTTCTGGGCAGGTTTGACATTGTTTTGCAGGTATACTACCTTGGAAACCAATTACTATCTCGCAAGACTCTTCCCCAAGCCTCTTTTCCATATTTGACTTTGACCTATAGGGGCACTCTTCAATCATTTTCCACCTTCCATCGCAATCCCCCTAGGGTCACCCGGGAAGCCTCCCTTGTGTTGGATTTATCCTTCACTAAAATGAGGGGGACATCTATTAAGGTGACAATGATAGTTGTTCCCAGTTGTGTCACACTTTCGTGGTTTGGGTTGGGATTTGCCCAAACTACAGATTGTGCGACAACATTTTTGGGGTCGTTGCCGAGGAGGATTTTGAATCCTTTCTGACCCAAAATGACACTTGGCAAGCTTCTCCCAAAGCCTTTACCCAAAGCTTGCCTGGTGACTCGATTGAGGGAAGTTAGCCTCACAAATTTGATGAACTTCATATAAGTTTATCTCGTGACTCCACTAGGAGAAGATACCCTTTTCAATCTTGATGAGCCTTGAGATTTTCTAGCAATTCCATTTGAGGTGTCATTCCAGGTAATGGAACCATGGCACCTTGGCATACGCATGAAGTATATCCTTCCCATGATATCCAGGATATTCCTGGGTATCCAAATCGTTATCCTCCATAATGGAATAAGAATTGTCCAAAGTTTAATGGTAATCCAGCCCTAGTGGTCACCCATGTTGTGAATTATATGAAATATGCTTCAACTTTGAATGTGTTGCACGATGATAAAATGGATGGAAGGACCAGAGACTAGTGTCTTACCATTGGGTGTATGGGGTCAAATCAAAGCTCAAATGGGAGGCTATCCTAACAATGGAAAGATGGACAATATGGCTGAAAAGTACAAGCTATATCATCTCTTCTCTTGCTGTCCCAAATTGCAGAAATGTATCCAAGGATATTACAGAAGTAGATAACATTCAATACTCAAGAAGATTATGGACATCAGGAATAATGTGTATGTGCATTCATCCAAAAGTAGAGAAAGAAATGCAATCATAAATAATACTCCATTGATAAGCTAAAGGAAAATGGAAGGAGTGTACCAAATTCATACTCCGTGAGCATATGTCAAGATATTCAACAATTAAAAAAGTAGCAACAAAATTATAGAAGACTTCCTCACCCTCAAGATAGTTGTGTTGATCCTCCAAGCACATCCAATAGATATTTCATTAAGCTCCAAGGGATTTCTCTGAAATCCAACCGTACAGATGAAGGAGAGAGCAAACCCTTATATAGGTTTGAGTTCAACTCCTTTTACAATAAACAACTAATTGTTTTCCATTAGTTCTCCAAGGCATAGAGTAAAATATTACATTTTATCCTCCTCAACAAACTCCTTACTAAAATAATACGTGAGTTGTTGGGATCCACTCTCCTCTCCTAAAAGAACAATAAAATATACATCTTCCCCCAAGAAAAACAATATAATAATGCAACCAATTCCTATGACAAGTCAATAATGAATAAAATAATAGTTCACTTTTCCAAATAACTCCTCGATGTGGCTGACCATGTCAATGAGCACCAACGTCCTCTTAGATGCATGAATATGTGCAAAAAGACCTCTAAGAGAAATCAGTCAACTAAAAATGCTAGTGTGAGTGGAGTGGATCAATATAACTCCATGGCATCAATGCATAAAAAATGCATCTCCATATACATTCATGCGTCCCAATAAAAAAAAATAACAACCATCATGCTTGCCTTCATCCTCCAAGATTCAATGGTTGGTCATCTAAAGTTCATATGGCCCTTCAATTTGAGGAATCAGCCCACATAACACAGAATCCAATGCTACTAGTGAGGAATCTAGTCACTCATGTCCCATAATCATGCCATCTCAGCTTTTCCATGAATGAAGACTGCTCCACGTATGTACATATGTAAGCCCAAAACTGCCCACGGCTGGTTTAAGGTTTATATGATCACTCAATTAGAGGAATCGACCCATGCATCTTCAAGTTTCAACAAGGGGTCAACGGTGGATCAGTTTATCTCCATGAAACTATGGAATGTGCATCATGGGAGGCTAAAGAGGCCAAGTCACCAGGTGACAAAGGGGGTGGTCCCATCCACATGATTAATCGATACAATGTTCCATGACAAAAGGTGGTTCAATGAATTGGAAAGTGGCTCCATATAATCTGCTTTCAAATTAAAAGATGGATCCATGGTATAATATGTGTGATGCTCCATAGTATGATTCGTATGGTATTCCCATGAATTTAAACCCATGGCCAACAATAAAATATGATTTACCCTCCTCTACATATGTGCCCTTTCCAAGCAGATGGTAAAAAGAAAAAACATATGGCTAATAATTACATATATGAGGGGGACGATTCACAAATGCATTTGTGGCTTCATGTAATATTTAATTAATACCCTTTGGCAAGTGCGCCCCCATGGTATATTATGACAAGAACTTGGGCTCATAAGGCGAGCAGCTCCCCTCTTATGAATAAAGTGGCCCACTATAGTATAAAGTAACACTTCATGAGGTAAAAAGGGGATGGTCAAATAAAATATTATAAGTGCCTTCACATGTGTGCCATCAAGGAGTATACTCCATAAAGGTTTTGGACCATTAATATAAAAGTGATATCTCCTAGTACACCCCATCATAAGTCAAATTCATAATAAAAGGAGACCATGAGATGTATGAGTGTTAGGCTAGGCTAACCGTGATAGCACCAAAGAGCGTCTCACAATCATCGACCAAAGCATCCAATGAAACCATAAAACCCAGAACTCCATCAATCAAAGATGTGCAACCATGAAGAGAGCACTAGGTACCACCACATAAGCCACCTCTCATCCCACACTACTAGCATCCAACCCTTCGGGGCTAGAAACATCATACATGCAACACCATGACGAGGTAGTAAGTTCCATAATTAGAAAAAAATATACCAAGAGGGTGATCCATAAATCATCAAGCATGAGCATCATCTCTGAGCAAAGAATGAAGGCGTGTGTACCCCCAATCTATCAGCAACCCTATATGTTATCCTAAAAATCCTAATATGTGATGAAGATCACAACAATTACCCTCACGCCATATGAGGGGGTAACAGGGCCCTCCTAGTTTTTCTTTACTTTCATTTTCAGCAATGTTAAGTTCTTCTTGCGGCATGCATATGTGGCGGCATGCATATGTGGCCCTTGTAGTCTTAACCCTTTATTGAATTGTCGTTTTGGATCATCCTCTTGACTCCATTTGACCTTGTTGGATCAACACTAATCTCTTGTTCCTTCTATCCCTTTACCTTCACTATACTACAAAAACATTGTTTTGATAGAGCTATCTCTTCACATAACCTTTGAGCTTCATTGTTATAGCTTTAGTAATCCTAATACCTAGGGATACCCCCCTTGAGTTAGAAAAAATCCAACCTAAAGTGAGAGGATAGGTTGCATAGGTGACAATGGTGACTGTCCTAGTGGTTCCCTCTTGAGTTGCACCTTGTGGATTAGGGCTTTTATCATTAAGTGCGAGTTGGGGAGGTAACACAACACATGGCAGGAAAGCAAGAAGAAATAAAAAGCTAGAAGCAAAACTCAGATGGAAAAAAAGAAGTTACTTTAACTTTACGAAAAGACTTGCATTCTGAAAAGCAGCTTGAAAAATAGTTTTCTAAGGCTACATACCAATTATTATTACCGTCCGATATGATAAGATAATACATGCAGGTGCCGTAAGCATAGTGAAAATAAGAGTGCCATACACACTAAATGGGAATATTTTTATGCTCACCTGCAGCAACACATGGAAATATATTAATTACTCCTCTATATAGGTTCAAGAGATTGAAACCTACCACTGAATCGTAGAATTATATACACAGTAACCATGTTTGAAAAGAAAAAAATGAAAAACGATGGGAACCAAAAAAGGGGGTAGATATCAATTCTTCAGGGTAAAAATGATTAAATGACAAGATGTACATATTCCAATCATATTCAAAATATGCAATATCTTAGAAAAGAAAGCAAGAATAAATGTCCAGCGTGCAGGTTTATACACAAATAAAAGATGTGAATTATGCAAAACATTATGTATACTAAATTTCAACAAAATTTGAAATTGACCACAGACCCCAAAAAAACACTCATCCATTTAAACAATGAAGCGAAAAACAAACAGCTTAAGATAAGCCATAATGATCCAAAATGGTTTTAAGATTTTAGGTATTAAATCATTGTACATATTTAGAAGAATAATGGTGTTATTATAATACACCAGATTAGGTGCCAGGATTAGAATGTTAGGTGGTTGAACGAACCTCTCAATATTTATGAGGTTTCGTATCTTTATATTGAGTGCCGTCCTTTCAGACCACCCAAGGTTGGATGTGGGTGTTATTTCTGTTAATGAATAAATTATAAAACTTCCTTCTTTGTCTTCAACCTTGTGTTTGTACGTTGGGTTTACCATGTTATCTATTTTAAGTTTTTTAGCATGGTACCAGAGCAGTACTGATGCCATAGTCCCCGTGAAATTGTAGACAAAGCAACCGACGAAGCTTTCTCTTGGTTGAAAGTTTCTACGCTACACTTGCATGAATAGCACCCAATGGAGCATTTGATTCAAGAGCTATATGGGCCTAAAACATTGTTCATTATTCTATTTTTGAGAGATTTTCTTCCTTCATACTTTGATGAGCAACATCCAGAACAATATCAAGTCATAGAGTATTGATGTAATGACTACAACAGATACGAGTAATGACAGAGGTGCACGGTCAAGTTGGTGTATGCAAAAGGCCAAGGAAGCAAGCAAACTATTCAAAGTCACATAAAATTCTTTGGCCCATGCTTTTGGCTTATTATAAACTATGTTGAGTTAATGTGCAAGGATGTCCACATCGATGTAATCCTAGAGGAGGCTATACAAAACTAAGCTGATATCATTCCAAGTATATATGTTATCGGTTTTATGTTTCTCTATTAGGAATGTTATGTAGGTAATGGACATGATATATGAATGATAAGTAGTGGTTTCCATGAGTAGCTTGTTTTGACTTTGAAATGCATCCATTATGTGTGCACATTAGCAAATATAATCGAGGTTTTTTAGTGGACAGCTACACCAACTTATGATTTTGGATAGTTTGATGGTTTTCAGTGTTTCATTTCCATTTGACATTTATGCAGCATGCATGTAAATGGATTTTCAACTCCTTTCTATCTACTCAGTATCTTTCCTACACCATATGCCGAATTTCCAACCACTTCCTATATTGTAGTTCTTGTTACCTACCAAACCTTCACTTCAAGTGGTAAAGAGATAAAACACAAGTGCAACCTTAGAGGAACTAAGAGGGGTTGTTCATTGTCAACACAACAACACCCTCTCTCACTTTAAGCCAGCTCTCCTCTAGCTCAAGGGGGGTATCCCTAAGAGTAGGATTACTAAGTCTATGCAAATGAAGGCTCAAGTATAGATGGAGAATTAGACTTAGTGAAACAGAAATATAAGATGATCTTTCATATCCAACTTGGGCATATGGTGTCAAAGTGTCAATCTTAGAGGGTTGTTTTCTATTAATGATTAGGGGAAAATAAAGCTGCAAAATCATGCTAAACCCAACCCTAATTTGTTGTTTTATACTACAGAAAATTGCTTGGAGGGCCTGTTATCCCCATTTTGTGGATAACTAAGGAGATTATGTCTCGAGGCCCTCAGGTTGCAGATATGGAGTACCGAGAGACTACATGACTTGCAATATCCTTTTGCATGGATGGAGACCCTTCTCACCACCACAGAGGTCGTAGATTTTCAGATCGCATCCACCACACCAATTGGCTTCTGGAAGGCAATGGGCCTTGCTCCATGAGGTACAAGTCAATATTATGGTGAGCATCATTTCAATATTTGAGGCATTTAAGTATGTTGTATCTTAGACTGCTTTAGATTTCATGATATAAGCTTGGACATTATGCCTTTTTCCCTGCTTCACCTTGGTGGTTGACATTGTGCCCTATTAAGTGGTCTTCCTTGGTGATGGGTTTGCTACTAGGAACTCCCTTGAAGAGCCATCGTACCATTCCTGACCATACTTACCACTTTCCATCATTGTTTCCCCCCATTTCCTTATCTCTTGGGATTTTAGGGTGTATTGACCCAAGAAGGGGTTGTCCCTCATTATATGGGAAGAAGGGGCTGAAGGCCCAGAGGGATTGATGTTGGGTAAAAGATAAAAGCCTATGTATGAACCTTCTAGATCCTTCGCCCAAGGATCACCCAAGAAAGCAATGAAACGCTTATCTTTGAGAAAAGGGGGACCAACAAGAAATATGATTAAGAATACTTAAAAGGTTAGTTGGAGGATAGGAGGTCTCATCACGAGCCGGTCTATCATGTCCATGAATATCTAGTCATATGACATTACCACCATTTGGTCACAAAGCCAGGGTAATGGCTCTCAATTGCATGGCTGAGAGAAGGCGGGTCTCATCACAAGCCAGCCTTCTCATTCCCACTATGTATTTGTGGGTGACACTTTCATTATCTCGACACCATGCCAGGGCAATAGCCTTCAACTTTTCCTTAAATTTATGAAAGAAACAAAGAATGGAAAAATAATGGGCTTGGAAAAAGTGCATTGCAAACGAAAGTACCACACACCCTCTACAAAGGCACCCATGAATGAGACACTACGACCTCTTGTATGTCATGAGCTCTATGCCCATTGAGTCTTGACCCTAACCACTCCACCCACTTTACATGGCTTAGAGAGGGATCTCTTGGAAACTCTCCTTGACCTAGGGCAAGATCTACCCAACAGGACACTTCATCAACCCTCCCATATTCAAGCTTGACAAGTCGCATAATGTCTTTGAGCACTTAATTGTTTGACATAGTAATCTTTGATGCACATGCTTAGGTGGCTCATTTATTGATTAGATTCATTTATCATGATGTTATGACTTGAGATCCTTGGAGGGCGTGCTTATTTGTCTTTGCAGGACCTAGTTGGTGGAGAGTTTTGGAAGAACAAGCCTAGCTTGGGCTTCCATGGGGCTTGAAGCCCACAGGTGGATGCCAAGGGCCCACATGTCAGATGAGAGAGATCAAACTTTGAAGGCCTAGAAGATGACTTGGACGACATAACCTCGCCCCCACATGCCAAACGTTTTGCCTAAGAGAGGCAAAACGTCACCTTTAGAGGCACGAGGTCACCTAGGGGGGTTAGGGTTTGGTGGTGAGTTGACATGCATTGGCACAAGGACGTTTTGAGGGGTTTGAGGCTTTGACCATATAGGAAGCTATTTGGATGCTTGACATGTGGCTTTGGGAAGCCTTTCTACACTCCTCCATCACCAATGGCCTCCTCCTAGTGCCAAAACGTCCCCTAAAGGGGTGACGTCCTTATAACTAGGATTTTTCTTTATGCAAAAGTGAAATTAAAGTGAATTGTTTAATATTACTTTGTAAAAAGGGGAAAGATTAGGGTTGTTGACCCCTAGTCTTGTGTTTTACCCTAAATTATGTGGACAAACTATCTTAGTGACACTTTGTATAAATAAGAGATCATAAGATCTCATTTTAACATAACTCTCCCTCTTGTGAGAGGTACTTGGACTGAAATTTTCGCTCTCTTTGGCTAGTTCTCTCTCTTGTGCTCTTGTTTATGGCTATTTCTTGAATTATTGGTTGATCGAAGTGATGCGCTAGCCTTGGAAGGCTTTTCTCTATCTTTTATGGTGGTTTGTCTTAGCTTTTTCCTTGAATTGGTAATCTTTTTTTCATTGTGCTATCATTTTTATTCAAGTCAAGGTTATTTTGCTAGATCTTGGTGGGAAGTATAAGGGCATACACCCCCACCATAGCCTCCACCATTTTATGCTTACATGTTATTGGTTTAACTAGGGTTTGCTAAGAGAAGTATAAGGGCATACACCCTCTTAGCTCAAACCCTAGCTAGAGATACTTGCCTTGGGGAGTAAGAGGATCTACACCCCCAAGGAGGTAGTACCTCTAGCTCTTTTTCTTTGCTTGACTCCATTAACCCATTTTTTTAAAGGCACTAGTCATTTACTTGTTGCATTGGAGAAATAAATTGTTTCCTTGGTAAACGTGATTTTTCAAGTTTTAAAGTTGTCTCTTTGGGAAAGTGTTCCTTGAGCCTTTGTCTCCCTTGCCTCATTGAGGCATCCCATTTCAACCATAACTTCTTCTTGTTGTTACAAAACTAACCTACAGCCATTAGGGCTGCAGAAAATTAACTCTCTAATGCTTAATAACTCCTAAACTAACCCTAGGATTTAACCCTAACTTTACCCTAACTCTCTACTAAGCCTAGCGCACCTATTGGGCTAGTTAGAGGTGGTTTCTCTTGGCTGATTTTTCCGCTGTTATGCTTAGTTTGCTACAGCCATAAGGCTGATAATATCTCTGCAGTAAACTTTTGTTTTAGCCTTGTTTTTTGTGCTAAATTTATAGCTTGATCATTGATGAGTTGATCTAGCTTTATCTCTTGTTTATTTATCACATACTTAGCACTTATATTGCAACCTTTATTATCTTTATTGAGCTGATATATATAATTTATTGTTGCTGCAAATTAGGGACAGCAAGCTTAACTTGCTTGTCCAACTAACATATTACACTATATGTTTGGTTTTCCTTGTGTCTCGGGCAAGTATTCACACTTGGCAGATCACTCAACTTACTTGGCAACCCTTGGACCTTCTTGTTGTCATCCTTATACACACTTGCAAACGTGAACTAAGTCCAACCCACTTAGTGTGTCCTTGGAGGCGCAATGCCTAGGTTCAAAGCCCACTGTCACCTCAACTTGAACCTCTTTCGTCTGGGCTTACTCTTAGGGAAGCCAAGGGGGGTAGACCCTAGTTACTATGTGAAGTTAAAAGCTAATTTCTAGGAGTTGATTTTAGTTGATTAAAGGTTTGGGAGACCTAGCCTATATGCAAAAGCAACAATGCAAAGTGCAAGATTAGAGATGCAAAAGAAGTCCTTTCCCTAAGGCAACTAAGACCAGTGCCTAAGATTGGGCAAGGGGTCAACTAAGTTTAAGGGAGTCTAGATTTTACAAATATTACAACAATAATCACAAGATTCTACAATTAGACTAGATACAAAAGAATGAAGTAAATAAATATCCACAAAGTTAATACAAAGACTAACTAAAGGATACAACAAATATACGATAGATACAAATTATACAAAGCAAAGTAACTAACCAAGCAACTAACTTGTAATGAACTTGAGTGTGCAGGTAAAGAAGATATTGCTCAAACGAAAAGTGAACCACGACACATCAAGTCAACTATCCCAAACAAGAGTGCCTCCAAAGGATGCACAGCTCAAGGGGAAGTTCCAACGGCATGTACAACCACAAGCTCCAAGCAATGAAGAAGCCTCCAAGGGATGTGCAACTTCAAGGGAGGAGACCAATCACACCAAAATACAACTTAAGCTCAAAATTAAACGTTGAAATGAGGCCTCCAAGGGCTAAAGCGCAACTTTAGATTACTTAGTCAAACCCACAAATGCTTAAAGTAAAATTGCATGTAGATGTAAAAGTTAAGTGCTTGCAATGTGTAACTTAAGCATAAACCATAAAAGATATCAAAGTAGATTGTCCAAGGTTAAGTGGATTGAATTTAGGATTAATTAAGTTGTTAAGTTAAGAGTGTATCCTAGACTAAGTGACAACCCAAGAACTCTCCCCGCTTGTACCAAAAGAATTGTTGGGTGCTCAATAAGTGAGGCAAACAAGGCCACACCCTAGCTCCACAGGTCAATCCAGGAGTAGAAGTACTCCACAGGGAGGACGCCAAGCGCCGTAAGATCATCCTCGATCTAGCACCCCCCGCTTCTTCCTTAAATTCTCTTTTTGATGGAAAAGTTGGGACAGTAAAAGGTGACCTATTAAGCTAGTTGATTTTAGGCCCTAAGAAACTAAGGTAAATTGAGTTAAGTTAGTTTAAGTTAGATTAGATAAGTTAAGGTGACTGCAAATGTAGTGCTTGTAAAAGAGTGTGGTTGCAAAATGAAAGTACTTGAAAGATAGACTTGAAAAGTAAAGTACTTGAAAGTAAATGCTAGAAGCTTAAATGCTTGAAATAAACCATAAGATTATACAATGCTCATAAGATTTCAAGACATGAAAGTAAAGTACTTAAAGAGATTTGCAAGAAATGAAAGTACTTGAATGTAAATAACTTGAAATATCAAAGTACTTTAAAAGTAAATGACTTGCAATGAAAGTAAAGTAGATGAAAAAATTAAATGATTATGCCTCCATGGGCCTAAACTAGCACAAGATTATTACTTCTTAGATTTACATTTATTTTAGACCATTTAGCATGTGAAAGAAGCAAAAATCATGAACTAATCTAGCCTTACGATTTTGGGGGTTGGCATAGCCAAGCACTCACCAAGGTGTAGGCAAACAAAACGAAAGTAAAATGCTTGAAAGGAAACTAAACTAAACAACCTCAATAAGTGCACAAGGTGGAGGACAAACCGTTCCGATTTTGTGCACAAGTGGGTGCAAAGAACTTGAAAGTAAAGCCTAGCCACTCAACCTTGTCCTAATGACAAGTGGGGCAAACAAATAAAAAATAACTTGTTGAAAATAAACACTACTTCCTAGCCTTACAATTTTGGGGGTTGGCTTAGCCAAGCACTCACCAAGATGTAGGCCAACAATAAAAGAAAATTGCAGAAAATTATTACAAGAGAGAAGTGCAAGCCCTTTGGGACTCCCTTGGGCTTGATTACAATGATTAGAATAGAAGAGAAGAGAGGGTATTTGGTCACCCAACTTTGGGAGGCTGTTCCTTAGCTTTATGTGGCCCCAAATGGCCTCTTGGACACCTCCTTGGTCACTAACCTGCAAAAAAACAACAAGCAAAAGCTTGCTGGAAATGTTGCAAAAGTGACCAATATGTTAAGAAAATTTATGTTTTTTACACAGAAATTTTCTGCAGAAAATTACAGCAAAATATATTAATGTATACAACCTATTCTATGTGTTAGAATACCCAAAAATATGATAGAAATGTATAGAAATAAAATGCAGAAATTTTAGAGGGTCAAAATGGGTCAAAATGGAGAATTTCCAGATCTGAAATCTCCTCTTAAAACCCTAGATAATCTTGCCAAACGTGAGCTAAGTCCGGCTCACTTAGTGTGTCCTTGGAGGCACAATGCCTAGGTTCACAGCCCACGCTGTCACTTTGACCGGAACCTCTTTCGTCTAGGGTTACTCCTAGGGAAGCCAAAGGGGGTAGACCTTAGTTACTAGATGTGTTAGAGTTAGTTTCTAGGAGTTAATTTTAATTTGTTAAGATTAGGGGGGATTCTAATCCTAAGATACTAAGGCAACAATGCAATATGCAAGGGTTAGCATGTGAGGCAAGCCCTTTCCCTAGGTCAACTAAGACTAGTGCCTAGAAATTGGGCAAGGGGTCAACTATGTTAAAGGGTTGTTCGTTACAATAGATTACAAATTACTTACAAGTTTACAAGAAAAATAACCCAAATAAAGAATATCATGTACAACAACTTACAATTAAATAATACTAGAGTACAAATTATACAAAGCAAGCTAACCACGTTTTTACTTCTTATGTGTGCAAGAAATCACCAAATAAGAGCATCAACACTTTATCATCATATTCAATAGATCATCATCAATATGTCATTATTATCAAGACATCAAGATCAACAACAACTTAAGAAGATTTAAAAGACTCCAGCACGAATGTTGTTAGGATTATTGAAGATGATCCACACTCTTAGTTATTAAACCCCCAAGTAGTTTATTAGGTTTGGTCCAGGGTTTAATTACTAAGCTTTCTTAAGATTTATCAAATTTTAATTAGCTTTCACCAAAGTCTCCTCCTCCTATTTCCAAATAACTGTTGAACGCTCAAGATAGTATGGCAACGAGGCCAACCCTAGCAGAACCAGTCAGCCCAAAACAAGAGTACTTTCCGGAGAGGACACACACCTGGTGCACCACGGGGCGGTCCCCTGCCACTACCCTCTGTTGTTTTCCTCAAGCCCCGTTTTAGATGGTGAAAATGGTGGTCTAAGCCTTAAGGTACCCTAAATAGTCTATTAAGTATATAAGTTGATTAGGTAGACTTTTAGGTGATTATTAGAGTGTTTGGAAGATTTTAAGGCACTTTTTAGATGCAATTTAGTGAAATGGCCGAAACTTAAATGAGCTTTTAAGTGTGTTGCCTTAGGCTTATGCAATTCAAGTATATCAACACATGTAAAGCAAATAAGATGGCTGAAAAATAAAGATGGTCACATGCACAATAAGAGCTTGCCATGAAATAAGAGCATTAGGGCAAGAACAACTTGCCTTCAAGAGGTAAAAAGAAAATTTAGTGTGTTTGCCTACTTAACCATTCAACACATTTCAAGCCCAAGCAAATGGCTTTCAATAGATATAAACAATAGACTAATGAACCAATTACTTGTTAAGCACGTTAAAGATGTTAAACATTAAGATCTAAACCATGTGCAAAAGAAAGAGAATAAGCTTGAAAAGAAACTACACAAGATCTAGTTATGTTACTTAAGTGTTGCCCAATAGGCTTAAGATTAAGATGTAAATCTAAAACATAAGCAAATTATATCATTTAACCAAAGATCACATCACATCATATCATATCAACACTTAGCCTTGCCTATTGGGGTATTCCTCTCCCAACTAGGTAGATGATTATTTAGGTTTTGCTTAGTTAGGTTAAGTTCCTTAAGATTTTAGCAATTAGGGCAAACCATTGAAGAGAAGGAAAAAAGATAAACTAAGCTAACCAACAACAAATCAAGCAAGAGACTAATCTACCCCACGTCCTAAGTTGAGAAGGTGCCCTTCACCTTCTAAACCTCACGTCCTAGCTAGAGAGAAAGGCAAAAAGGCTAAAATTTAAAACCCTAGTTAGATCTACACTACCCAAGAAGCTTACACCAAGAAGAGGGTCGTACCACTTCCTCCTCCTAGAGTGCAAGCCACTAACAAGCAAAAGAAGAAGCAAGACGTGCGAAAAAAATGATGAAAAACAAGAGTTGGGTTGAGGGATAGCTACCAAACCCCTTGGAGGGCCTTTTAGTGTTGTGTGTTTGTCCTTTGGGCAGCCAATATCCTCTCAATCAGATATGAAAACCTGCAAACCAGCAAGCTTTGCTTGCTAGAATAGCTACACACACAACCAAAAAGAATTAAGGAAAACCCTTGCCTTTTAGGGCAAGAACTTTCCACAAGAACAAGAGAGATTATATGTGATATAATGACCTACTTAAACAATTATATGCTATCTGGAAATGGAATGTGTGAGCAGCAATATAGATGAAGAGTAAAAGGGTTAGAGAAATGGAGTGTATGAGTGCTTCAAGAGACCCTTCTCCTTGAAGGAATTCCCAATGAAACCCTAGAAGTATAAACCTGCAAAACCTCTTCAAGTGATATGCATACAATAGACAATATGTTGATGTATGTAAATAAAATGACACTTCTATTTTATTCAACACATCAAGATAGATAAACCCATAAGCATACGCATTAGTAGATCCACTTAAATAACACTTTACCTAAGATCTAATGTTGCAATCACCCAAAAAAATTATTACAATGTCACCTCTCAAGCATAAGAAAACCAAGCATATGCCTTGCTCCTCTAGTTGTCCTCCAAAGTTTCTCCTTTATTGATATTACTCAAGAAAAATAGTTTTGGAGAGAAAATACTCCAAAACCCTAGAACATAGAATGGAAATGAATGAAATTATGGAAGAGAGGGAGAGAGAGAGTTGGAAATCAAGTAGCATAACAATAGCTCGAGATATGGTAAGTTGGGAGAGAGAAATGAAATCTATTTATACTTGGAGAGGCAAACCTACCTCTCTTGGATCTAAGCCAAGTGTCCACCACCAAGCAAATGAGTAGATCTCAAGGCTAGGNCGCACCACTTAGGGTTTGCACAATAGATCTAGGGTATAGAAAAATAGAAAAATAGCTTGGATAGATCCAAGGGTGTGTAGGAGGCATGGGATTCGTGCCAAGGTAAGAGAAGAGACACATAATTTTTTAAAATTATTTTGTGGAGTTTCAAGAAGAGGGAGGGTGCACTTCTCTTGGAGGGTGCACCTCTTGGGATGAGGGAAAGGGAAAGAAGGGTGAGAGATGAGTGTGTGAGGTTGGGATCACACAAAACCATGAGAGAAGTTGTGGGATCCATGCTAGGGCAAAGAAAGAGCCTCAAACAATAAAAAACAAATTTTCATTGAAGAGACACAAAAGGGGGGCGTAACTCTCTTGGAGGGCACTCCACAAGGGTTAAAAAAAAAAAAATTAAAGGGAAGAGTGAGGTGGAGGGAGTGGGGTCACCTCTAGGGGTGACATGGAGGCTAAAGGAATTGAAAGGTCAAGAGAGGGGGCCACACTCAAGTCACAAATTAATTTAAAAAGGAAAAACGTCAATCCCCCTA
>JASDQU011029251.1:20852-32637 GCA_032191745.1 Picea mariana
TGTATCCTTTCTTCCTAAAGGATCTAGCTTGGAATTCTTCTCTTTGGGTACATGAAAATACATTGGGCACCCAAGTAAACTGAAGTGTTCAATCTCAGGTTTCATTCCGGTGAAGACTTCTTCGAGAGTTATGTTTTTCAAAGTCTGGTGAAGACTCTTATTCTACACATATACTGTGTCATGCATGCTTCTTCCCATGTAATCCTATAAATATTTTGATCATGCTTTTTTAGCATTGGTTGTCTCAATGATGGTTCTATTCTTCTTCTTTCTCAAATGGATTTGGATCCTTCTAAGTCAAGTGACTCCCTCTGAAGAATAAGCATCTTCTTTTCTTGTTAACCTATTTGGAACAATAAACCAAAAAGAACCAACACAAGAATATCTCCTCAAGGAGAATAATGAGTACATCTCTAGAATCAAAACATTTTAAGGAATATTGTCACAACTACAACTCCTACTTGTAATGTAGAAAACTTTTAG
Organism: Picea mariana; assembly: GCA_032191745.1. Lineage (NCBI taxonomy): Eukaryota > Viridiplantae > Streptophyta > Pinopsida > Pinales > Pinaceae > Picea > Picea mariana. The sequence continues at coordinate 21,336 of JASDQU011029251.1, forward strand.
AAGTATAGGTTAGAGGAATGACAATTAAAAAATTCAAACCTGGAGTCTTTACTTTGAGTGTGTTGTTTCTCTAAATGCACTGAGATCCCTCTGGATCCACAGCTTCAACAAAGGTTCCTTCCTCCTGCAATTTCACTCATGTCAATGATACAAATAATATATACAAGTGCATACCTGAGGATGATGATATGATTTCTCCAATGGCTCTTGGATGATCTCTATCCACTGAGATATTTATGAAGAAGATAGTCACAGTGTCACATTTTGTCATCTTTGTTATTTTGAAGCTGGCCCTTCATAGTAAGGGCTTGAATAGGTGATTGGCTTACTTGTCCTTACGTCATCTTCCTTCCATTCATTGATAGTTGTCTATGGTAAACCCTTTTGTTTTACTCACAATAAGTCTTCCTATGAAGTCTTTTCTTTCAAGAACTTTGAAGTTGCTTGATCCATCAATATTATCTTCCATCATAGTTTTGTTCATCATAATTTTAGATTCTTCACAACCCTTTGTCAACTAGGCTAGAAAACCTAACGGCTAGGATAGGCTAGCACTTTTAGGTTTTTTATTGGACTTATGACTGCCAACAATAAGCCTTTGAGAGATAGGAAAACATTGGTGAGCTGAATTTCTCCTTCAATGAGTTTGCAGAAACCCTAATTCTGAAATTTCTACAGAAATTAGCGAAAGCCTAGGGCCAAAATTTCAAAATGCTCAAATTTCATTTTGAGAGTCTCTGGAGGTACGTTGGAGAAGGTCGTACTCTCCTAAGCTGAAGAATTCCTCATCATTCAAGTTTTAGGGGATGAAACACCCAAAATAAGAGGGCCATACAAAATTTCTGAGAGACCTAGGAGGGTTGTATGTAACGACAACAGAAGGGGGATGACTGGTGAAGGATCGTAGCTTGTGCAATGGGTTCTTTCAAGACCTATGCTCTGATACCATGTTGATTTTTAATAATATAGGTTAATCATGAAGTTCATTCCATTTTAGAATTTCACTTAACCATAAACAATAATGTTGCAGCAACCAAGATCACAAGAAGAAACACCATGCACAAGAACACAAGAAGTATCATGGGAAACCCTTCTCAACAAGGGAAGAAAAAAACGCCAAATTCTTTGCTATATTCTTCAATAGAAAGACCTTAACCACCAAGAAAGACCTAGCACACAAGAGGGTGCTCAAGCCCTAAAATACTAGGGCCCAAGAGAGGTGCACACCTTTTCCCAAGTAGATGTATTTGTTGAAATTTCCAAACACACAAGAAAGATATGATTCCACAATGGGAAATCATCCCTTACTTATATTAGACTTGTCCTATCAACAAAGGTGTCTATTGGCTCAACAGGTCCGACCTCTCTAAGTCACATTATTATTATTATTATTATTAACCATATTAATTATCTTTTACATTTATTATTAATCACATTAAGGTGGGGCCGACCTGTACCCTTTACATAACAATTAGGGTTACAGGTAGGGCTGACTCTTGAACAACATATAGCAAAGGATCTGATACATCCACTAGTTCTCATCCACTAGGGGCACGTCCATAGGGATGTCATAGCTCTGGCTCACTGCATTACATAGAAGAACTAGTTCTACACATGTTCACGTGTGATCATACACAAGCATGTCCACTCTACATATCATCTTTCCCACTGCCTCACACAGGAGAATCATCTGGAGTTTTCTCGTCAACTCTGTTGCTCAGATGAGGCTAACACATCATCTTCATTCCTGTTCACATGATGATGCACCCAACACTTTGGGATTTCACACGTTCACCTTGTGCTCAGCCACGGGCATGTCCAACTCATCATATTGACTTTCCCATTGGATAATCGTCTGGAGTTCTTCTCAGTCTCTAAATGGAGGAGGTCATCTCTACGTTCCTAGATCTGTCTCAAGAAGGAACCGCATACCCTTATTAGGGGATGTCTCTCAAGTTTGTAAGCTGAGAGAGAGACTTCACATAGCTACAATGATCCACACCTCACAGGTTTGTAAGTTGGAGAATGTATCACATATCTGCATTCATCAATAGTTTTAAAGATATCCATCCAGTAAGAAACGGATTTTGTCTAATTACGGAATATGCAGCCATTAAAATGTATAGTTTGGCCTCCATACAAAGCCAAATTAAGCATATAACATAGCGTTGGAAAGGTGTTTTAGAGATCTATCAAATCCCTCTCAGTATTGATTAAACAAATCAATGTTTAAAGATAAAAACTCGTTGATAAAATTCACTTCAAAATGGAAAACGGACGCTACAAATGAAAAATGATTTTTTATATGTACATGAATTTTTGTTTTCTACGATAGAGGTTGCAAATGGAACACCTAGGGTATTACCCAAATGGGTATCTTCATTTTTTTTGATTGATTTTTTTGATGAGATTTTATTCACAAATTTTTTGACGGTTTGGCCAAGCTACAACACTTGTGCACCCACAGAATCTAACCTTCAACCGTTTCCTCATGGATTGACCTGAACCTGCATCATCTGCTCTCAACTCGCCTCAATATGAACATAACCCTCTTCAACATTGATTCGACCTCATATCTATCGACTCAACACTCTTCAAATTCAATATGTGAAGTAAGGGGATCCATTGTCAATGTGAGAGGCGGATATGATTTTTGTTCATGTATTGAAGGATTCCTGGCCTGATCTGTTACCAAAGATTTGCAGAGATCTCACAATATTGTCGCCCAATTCTCCAGTTTATCAGATTGGGTAATTCCCCAGACATCCTATGTATGATTGTAAAATCCATCGTGGGTGTTCTTCTTCTAATCTGAAAATGGAGAGGGAAAACTGACATGCACGGGAAATTCATTGGAATTTGAGAGACCATATGGACCTGAATCCAACCTCATTTCTCTGATTCACTTTGCATAATGTTGAGCCGATAAAGTGGTTAAATGAGCAAAGAAAATAAAGCAATTACAAGAATGTCAAAATGTTTGGCACCTAATGGTCCACATGTCACATCTTCCAACTGGAGAGCAACATATCTACTCAACATTTTTTTTTCATAAATTCACTCAACAAATTCTTTCAACGATTTTCTCAACTAAGACCACGATTTTCTCAGCAAATATCCTGCACAATTTTCTCTCGTGCTCTCTACAGATGTGCTCATGCATGATATTCACATATCAATGATTTCCTCATTTTTTGAAGCCACTTCTGCACAATTTTGGTGCACTATTTTTTTTCAATCAATATTAAATTATCAAAATCGTTGCAAAAATCTTTGTTCATATCGAGGTCTATATTGAGGACTGGATGAAGGATTGGATGTAGGGCCGAATGAAGGACGGAATGAAGAACCGGAAATTGTTTTTAACATAGAGATATGGAGGTGAGTAAATGTAATATTTTTTTCTCATTAGTAAATGATATTGAGCATGAGTAAGAGATGTTCATTATTTCTTTAAGACTTAGGAAAATTTGTGAGTGACGAACCAAGGTTGTAAGAAACCCATTTTTTGAGAAGACATTTATTTTTTTCTTAAGTATTTGAGAGAAGAAGATAAATTTTATGAATTGAAATCCTTGTTAAAGCATGGCGAAGGAGAAATTACATTGTAGCCTTCCCATTGTATGTGGTCTCGTAAGAGAGATACTTATAATAAAATTGAATTCTTTTTTCTTCGTATCCTAGATCCGCCCGAAATTGAATAAGGGGATATTAGGTGCACCTTGCGTAGTGTGTTGTGGTGAATATTTTCATTTTTTTATTTATGATGTTTAATGTCTAGTTTTTCCATAAACACGTTTGTGATGTATCATTTAACACATCATACATTGAGCGCAAGCAAGTTAATTCGAGCACACAATTAACGCTAGTGAAGTACAAGCAATCAAAGCACATATGATCAAGCATCTATGAAGAGAATTCTCAAACATATGTGAATAATTATCTAACATTCAACTCCTCAATCACATCAGCAATGGACAAATCAAAGGATTTTGAACTCAACACATCATGGAGCATTTGAAGTTAAATTGTAACTTTTAAACAATGTTTGTTGTAAGGTTACTTGATCAAGTTGATTTGTGCTTGCAATAATGTATCTGTAAGTTTACTTGTCTTTTTGAAATCAAGTTGAGTTGAATTGAATTTTTCATAAGGTGCATTCTCAGTTGAACCCGACACCCACAACTTGCTTGTTTCATTTTATTCTCAAGTCTATAGGGTTGAGTGTTGAAACTCAAATCATTGTAAACATCAAGTTTTGGGGTGCATTTTCGGTAGTATCTGACACCCTCAACTTCTTGGAAGAAAACAAGAAAAGTTCAAGTGAATGAGTACAAGCAAGCGTGAAGTTAAAGCGAGTGATTCAAGTGAGTGAGTTGTAGATAATCCTTTTTCTGTCGAGTCAAATTGTAATCAAGATCTACCTACACAAGCAGACTCTCTAATAAACACCATTGAATAAAAAAAAGTAATATTGAACAAAGAAACTCTTCAATTAGTGCTAACTTGTTTGCAAGTGAGCAAGCTAAAGTTAGAATTCTTCAATCTCTATCCCAACTATTGAATGATGAAATCATAGATCTCAAAAATCAACATCCAGTGAAATGTTATGAACTAGTTTTTGTTCATCACAACCCTCGCTATGATGATAATGATGATGATGATGATCAAAAATCAGTAAAGGAGCAACTCGGTAAGACAACTCTAGATGCAGAAAAAGACGAAGCTATTCTTGAACCTACTTTTGAACAGTTTTCTCTTGATTTTAGTGAAGAAAACCTTTCAATGTTGCAACAATATGTAGTAAATCCACTTCCATAGATTTTAAAGCAACAAGTTAAGAATACTCTTTCCAAGCCCATCATTAGACCTTGGGAAGAAATCATCTACAACAAGAATAGAACAAGACTTGGACATGACAAGGAAGTTACCTTTCATATTTATGATTATTCCAGACCAATCAAGTTCCATAGTGCTTGATTCCTTCAAGAAGATTCACTTTCACCTGTTCTAGTTCGGCATCATAATGCAAAGTGTCAACATTATAATCTAGTTGGTCACAAGGAGAATTAATGTTTTGATCTCTATCCTTGCGAGCATCGTGGCAAGCATAACCATTCTTTAAAAATATGTTCAATGTTGAAGAAACCTGCAATATTGAAGATTCACTATGAGTGGATTGATCCTTGGCAATGGTCATCAACAACCAAGCAACTATATAAATCTTACCATAGAATTCAATCTTGAGTAAAGACCAATATTGTAGCATATAACATTTGTGTACCTCACATAAGTGGTCCCCTTATGGTGTGGCTTTCGAGCATGTCCCTCACGGGATGAGATAACATGTGGTTTTTCTACATGCCCACTTTGTGTTGTACTCAAATGAAACAAGTATGGTGCTCTCTTGAGCATAGAAAGCGAGAATAAAATGATGAAAATATCATGTACCTTAAGGGGGGAGTTCAAAATTCCAGTGATGATAGTTCATGAAACCACTTGTGGTCTCTCCTTTCAGTTGAAAACGGGGGGAATTGATGATGGAATTGGTTGTTAGACTAAAAGTTTGGACAACAAGTATGCCAGGTGGGCATGAAATTTTCCCAATGGGAAACTGTGGTCTATAGATGATAGACTTTAACAGAATTATGGTTTAATAAGTTTAATTTGAATCATACATAATTGGGATGTTGATTTTGATTATGAGAGCAATGATGTGGACGTTTGGTTCACATAGATGGTTTTTCGACCTAGCAGAGGACAAGAGGATCCTTCTACATTGCAGCTTTCCATTTGATTGAGTTGTCAGGTATTTTTAGGGATGTGTCATACTAGAAGTTGATTCACTTCTCTTGGTTCACTCTCATCATATTGGAGTTTACATTAAGTGAACAAATTGCATGCATACTAGCTCACATGATTACATAGTGAGATTTTCTAGAGATGGCAGACTTTGGCAGGATTATGATTCAACGAATTGCAATTGAATCATACACATTATACATTGGGATGTTTTTGGACGCCTAAAAGTGTCAAAATTGGTTAGTGGTCATCCTAAAACCTTCAGATACATGGTATCAATTGGTTAGTGGTTATCCCGAATCACATATTCAGAGAGCACTTTCAGTGATACACTGATAGTTGAGTGGTGATACTACATGTTCACCAATTAGCAGAAGACATCAGATTCTTCTATCTCAAACACTTGGAAAAATGATCGAATTTTCAAGCAATCAGGAAATTTTTGGATATTGCAGTTGTTCACTTCCATATCTCAGTTCTCTTCCAATTAGTGAGTTTTCAGGCAGTTCTTCATTGAGACTCAGCTCAAGAGTTTCAGTATGAAGACTTGGAATTGATACCAGTTTATGCTTTATTTCTGGTATTATTGATCGGACTTGTGATTGAGGGGGGGATTGTTTGCCTATGGCTTATCTTACCTAATCACTAAGTCTAATTGTCATCTATATTTGTATTATTCATTTAGGATATTAGTAATATATCCTCAAGTGATTATTAATGATTTAGTTAATATTTCCTAGCCTAGTCATCATGCATGATTTTAGGATCTAGATAAAATCTCTCTATGAGGTGGCATCACCCATTGTACTATAAATATGTAACATTGGAGTGAATATATTAGTGTGTTGGATAGTGAGCCTTTTCCACCATGTTGTTGTTCATGTTTATATTTTATCAATTGGTATCAGAGCTTCTTTGTTTTATCATCATTATACCTAATTAAAGTTGCCTTTTCATTGTCTTTTCAAGCAATTCCAAGGCATATTTATTGCAGTTGTTACAAAATACTATTTGTTGTTATAAACTTTTATATCACTACATCTTTATATCATGTAGATTATTTTTCAAAGGTTCATGGTCTTATGAAGAACTAACATCATTTGGTACTTGAAAGCTACCATGTTTTTCCTTGGTTGTATTGTTATAGGCGGATACACTTCTTTTACACTCTTGTTTCATCTCCCAAATACCTAAGAATGTTTAAATTTGAGTGACTAGTGAGAGGGGGGTATTCTTGCATCCTTGCTTTAGTTTCATCATCCCTTTAGGTCATTGGATATGTCTCCCCTGGGGTAATCTTGATATACTTCTAAACAGAAAGGGGTTTCCTATTAAGGTGATAGTGATAGGTCACCCCGCATTACACCAATATTGCATTTACTTGCCTTGGGATTTGGGCAAGTACAGATTGGGCGATAATAGTTTACAAGAGAGATCTCTCTAAGCCATGTAAATTGGGTGAAGTGGTTGGGGTCAAGACTCAATGGGAATAGGGCTCATGAAATGTAATGGGTCGTAGTGTCTCATTCATGGGTTCCTTTGTAGAGGGTGTGTGGTACCTTCGCTCGCAATGCACTTTTTCCAAACCCATTGTTTTCCATTCTTATTCTTTCATAATTTTAAGGAAAGGTTGAAGGTCAATTCCCTGGCATGGTGTCCAAATAATGGCAATGTCACCCACAAACACCTAGTGGAAATGAGAAGGTTGGCTCGTGATGATACCCCTTTTCTCTCAACCATGCAACTAAGATCCATTACCCTGTTTTGGTGACCAAATAATGGCAATCTCATACCACTATATATTCATGGACATGATAGGTCGGATCGTGATGAGACCTCCTATCCTTCACCTAACCCTTTAAGCATTCTTTATTATATTTTGGGTCCCCCTTTACTCAAAGATAAGTGTTTCACTGCTTTCATGGGTGATCCATGGGCGAATAATCTAAAAGGTTCATACAAGGATTTTATCTTTTACCCAACATCAATCCCTCTGGGCCTTCAACCCCTTCTTCCCATAGAATGAGGGACAACCCCTTTTTGGGTCAATATACCCTAAAATCCCAAGAGATAAGGAAATGGAGAGAAACAATGATGGAAAGTGGTAAGTATGGTCAGAAATGGTACGATGGTTCTTTAAGGGAGTTCCTAGTAGCAAACCCATCCCCAAGGAAGACGACTTACTAGGGCACAATTTCAACCACCAAGGTGAAGTAGGGAAAAATGAATATTGTCCAAGCATATATCATGAAATCTAGAGCAATATAAGATACAACATACTCAAATGGCTTAAATATTGAAATGATGCTCACCATAATACTGATTTGTACCTCATGGAGTAAGGTCCACTACCTCCTGGAAGCCAGTTGATGTGGTGGATGTCATTTGGAAATATGTGACCATATATGGCCATGTAGTCTTCTTGACACTCCATATCTGCAACCTAAGGGACTTGAGACATAATCTCCTTAGTTATCCAAAAAATGGGGATAACAATGCCCATGACATAAATTTCTTATCTAAGAAGCATCAAGAGCATTTGGGACATTCAAAGTGGTCCACAACCAAACCAGTACTCCTACATTCAACCCAGGAATGTTCAAAATGGCCATCAAGGGGGCACCAATGTTTCCAAAGAATGTAAAATCACAATAATCCCCTTGGGAAGGGGTGCCTTAGTTGGTATCCTCAAGAACTTTGGCCATGACTTTATTATGCACAGGTTTGTCCCTTGTGGGATTGTTCTTGTCCGAAAAAGTCTCACAAAATTAATTTGATGAACTAGTGGTATAACCCACACCTTCTAAGAGGCGACTCCACACTTTCAAGAGAAATACTAGGGTCCTTCCTGACCAGCAGAGTAGTTGGTCGACCACTCTGAATCAACAATACAAAAGTGGTGATACTGAAAAAAACTAAGGCCAACTATATAAAGAAACACTCCACTAAAAATTCCTAAGAGAAACATCACAAGCAAACAAAGTTTCCAAATCTTCAGGCCAAGTGGATAAGGTCCTGAGTGCAAAGCAATGAAAAAGTGGAAAGGGACCTTATGGATGTAGGCGCATGTTGATTAAGTCTCATGGAAAAACAAATGAAGGAATGAGAAGTAGTTATCCCGACATCCACTGACCAATATTATTCGTTGCAAGTACCCACGCTTCATAGGGAACCCTCCAACTATACTGAAAAGTGTGACATAAAATATTCCCCGAGTACCACGGAAAACCTCCACAGTCACCTCTGAGATCCCTAGGAAAATCAACTAAGGTCACCAAAGCACAGTCAATGTCTAGAGGGTAAAGTTGATAGTTAGGATCAAAGGAATGGGTAGGGTAACTGAGACTAAAACTCTTCCATAGGATTGATGCCAAATGGGTCAATATCACTTCAGGAAAATATCCCAATATACAATCTCTCCACTACGCTCAGTTAATATTTGGAGGGGATATCTCATTGAATCTCCTTTATGTGACCTCGTGTTTGAATTCTATGTTAGCTTCCTTTTTTTACTTATACGATAGTTGAATTTGACTCTCCCTAACTCAAACTCATATACCTAAACTTGTTTGTGAACCCTAGAAAGAAAGTCTATTACATTTTAAGTTTAGTGTTCGTTTTAGCGGTTGTTTTTACTCAAAGGGTATGGTGTGAAACTGATGTTGCTTGAGACTCTTGCAAAAATTAAACTTATAAGAACATTGGTAAAGAAAACTTTACACTAATTCTTCAATTAAAAAGTGTTTCAAAATAGAAAATGCATGAACTATCCTTCAGACCTTGAAATTCAAATTTTTCTTATGCTAGTATCTTTTTTCTTTTTCAAATAACAAATCAAAACAATGCAAAGAAAGAAAGAGACCTAACTAGAAAAAAATGTTTTTTTTTTCTTTTTCTTTTTCTTTTTCTTTCTACCAAAGCAAGCAACATGCCTAAAGACTTGAATGCTAGTAAAAAAAATATTTTCTTGAAAAGTTCAAAGACAAGGGGAACAAAGAAGAATGACCAAAAAACAAGTAGTTTTGTCTTTTCTGGTACTAAAAGAAATGAAATGCAAATGAGTTGTGATTTTCCTTTTTCTCTTATGAACAAAGGGAAGAAGGTAAATAGGAAGAAATAAAATAGTCAAGGATCATTGAAACACAACGATGAAACTATAAACTCATCCTCACCATGCACAACTAACCTTTCGACCCACCTAAAGAACCTTATAACCAAAAGACTAACCTAACCAAAAGAAAGATCTTTCAGATGATTTAAAAGTTTTCAGAGACTTAACACAACAATTAAAAGAAAAAGAAAACCTAGGAGGTTCACATTGTACTGAAGAACTAAACTAGACCCTCCTAGAACAGAGAGAAAGGCTTAAAAAACAAGTTTCTTCCACAAATCTGCGATTGTGTACACTAGGACCATCGGACATCAACAGGTAATAGAAGGGAAAATCATGGATATCCGTGACTCATAAAGGGAAAAGGCGTGGATGGATCAATAAAACTTGAAAAATAAAAAATCCAATCCAAAAGGAGGCTTCCAGAAACTTAGAAAAGGTTTCTAGATGGCAGACGCTTTAAAAGAAAAGCCTGGAAAACAAGAAAAGTTACAGAAATCAAAGACCAACACAAGACACCCTAAGACCGATCCAAACTAGGAGAAAATATCCCCAGTATGGTCTCCAATTTTGTTAGGGGATTTTCCCCTGTGACCTTGGGTCATGTCACAACAGAKTGAGACCATATGTAAAAGAGAAAACCTACCCTCACACACAACAATGCTATAAGAAAATAACTACTTTGAGGAGASAAGGAGAGAAGGAGAGGCCTTGCACCTTGTATCCTACATTTGATGTCGATCCTCGCTCTCCACCTTTKATTTTACTCTTGATCTCTACTCATATCAGCCTGCAAAAAGAGACCAAGTCTATGCTGCAACTAGGTAGTTATGAATTCAAATCATACATATAATGTGTGAAAATTCAAGTGTTGGCATATTTACAGGAAGAGTGTTCTTGTCATTGATGGCAAGAACAACAACGAAGATGGCATATTGGCAGCAATGATGGAAAACAAGAAAACAAGGATGATAGCATTGAGAATTGTTGTCTACAAGCTCAAGAGGATGAGCATAGGACTACCAGGAGTGCAGTAGAAAATCCCTTGAGGTCCAAAGGATCGAAACCCTTTGAGAATCTGAATGAAGTCAAAAGCTCAGAAGAGATAACGAATTTACCATTACATTGGCGAGAAATCTCAGAAGGGACAACGCTTTCCTGAAGTGCAGATGAGGTCCAAGAAATAGACTTGTAGGAGGAACAAAGGTCAAAGATTTTGAATACTTAGAAAATCTTCTAAGTTGGAAGAAATTGTAAGCTCAGGAGGAGGAGCGACAATGACCTTCAGATCAAGCACTGTGAAGATCTGGACCATTGGATCGAGGAAATTTGTGGGTCATCGATTGAACGAGAGTGGATAATCAGGAATTAGGAAAAGAAAGAAAGGAA
>JASDQU011029252.1:0-11939 GCA_032191745.1 Picea mariana
AAAAATTTAAAATATCGAAAAACCACCTAAAAAGAAAGATGGGATGCTACCGGTAGCACCATTTTTAAAAATGGGGTAAAAAATTGGACCCCCCAAAAAACGAGAACTCTGTAGAGTTCTCGTTAAGTTGGTAACTATGTTAGAATAGAAACCCTCAGATGAGTGATGAGCAATGAATGCAAAGGTATGTGTACACAAAGCTACATGATATTTTCTTTGATGAATTTCTGATTGTTTTGACTGAGTGGTTAGAAATATTAGTGGAGAATACTAGAAGGTATCGAAACGCAATGCCAAGGAATTGGACTCTTGAGTTGGTAAGGAAGCTAAATTCTGTAATTAATAAAACTTCTCGCGCAATTGATTTCTAGTTGGACAACATATTGGGAGGATATATTACAGAGTTTGCAGTGGATTGTACCCAATCATACAATGTTGTAGAGAGGGATTTCTTCAAAGGTCCACACAGAAGATTCATGAAATCGTTGGGTACATGGATAAAAATGTTGTTGTGTGAAAAGTGTGTGATGAAAATGGAGTATGACTACTAAGGGGCTTCGCGCACATAGGGTAACTAGAGGATGACAAGAGGATAGTTTGAGGAAATGAGAGAAGGAAGGAAGACATGTAGAAGGAAGGGAGAGACTGAGGATGCAGAGAACCGAAGAAGTTGTATCAGAGGAAGAAGACAAATTTGGAGTACTGCACAGTGGAAGGAGGTACAAGAGGTGAAAGACCGTGGCTGAGAAAAGAGAGTCGCGCAGTGAGCCAAAGTGGAGATGACCTTGCGCAATAGTCCAAGTCGTAGAGATACCACAAATAAAAGGAGAGGAAGAGGGGCTCCAATCCAGTCCTATAATAGAAGATTCGTTAAGTCCTACTCATGATGGATCTTGTGTCGAATCCACGACCCCAAGTGCATCACCAAAATCAGAGATAATAGTTGAAGACTTATCAAAATCACTTATAGTTAGCAGGGGAGGACATAGTAGTAGTAATTAGAGCAGTGGAAGAAGTGCGCAGAGTCAGATTCAACCAACATCTCCAGCAGGAGGTACTACACAAAGTAGCATGGCATGGGTAGACAACACCCTCATACTTCCTGAGTTGCAGGGGGTTGGGTCAAAGGACCCAGAACAACATTTGTTAAATGTTTGTTTGCGAGAAAATTTGGGCTGCAAAGAATTTCTAGGATGAGGTTGTAAAGATTGCACAGTTGGAAACAACATTTAGAGGTCGTGCGTTAGTATGGTACATGAAACTATAGAGTACCATGCCTACAGGACAAGTCAGAACTTTGGCATAAATAAGACAAGCATTATTGAAAGAGTTCAAGAATCCAAAGTCTGAGTTGCAATATATTACAAAGTTGAAAGAAATTAAACAAGTGCAGATGAATCAATCTGGGATTATGACCAGTGTTTTAAGGATCTGATGGGTAGACTGACATTCCATATCCCTGATCAACAACATCAAGAATGGTTTATTGCATGAATTCTACCACACATTTGTAGACCATTGATTCAACAGAAGGTTGTGTCGCAACCTGAAGATTTGGAGATTGCGATGAAATTGGAAGAATCCCCAATAGGAAACAGTGGAGGGATGGCGCAAGTTCAGACGAAATTAGATTATTTAACAATTCAACTTGAAGAAATTACAAAAGTGAAGGAGAAATGGGAACAAGTTTGGTGTACCAAGTGTAGGATTGAATGTCACCATAAGGATGAATTCCCATCATTCACGCAGTATTTATTGACTAGAGCATCGAATCCATTACTAGGAGGGGATATTGTGAAATGTGTGAGAAATGGGGACATCATTCAACTGAGTATCCATTACTGTACAAATATCACAGTACACCAAGGAATTTTTTTTTCAACTTTTGCAAGTCAGTCAGACATAAAGAGAAGGATTGTCATGCATTCGATTTGATGAGAGAGTGCACGCCAGACATATATAGGATTCAGGAGGAGAATGTTGTGATAGAAGGAGGTGGTCCATAATATAATAATCATAGAGGCTTTAATCTAATAAACAGAGGAAATTTTGGTAGAAGTTGAGGTAGAGGAAATTTTGGCAGAGGTGGAAGAGGACCGATAATATGTTATAACTGTAATCAACCGAGACACTTAGATTGTGACTGCTTGAATCCATGTACAATGTGCACATAATGTAGAGCACTATACCATGCAATAGAATATTGTCCTCAACTACTTGAGAAATGGAAGGAAAGATGGAATCAAAACTAGAATGCAAATCAGAATGTACAAAAAATATCAGTGGAAAAATGCAATGAATGACCTAGAATAAAAGTTGTTATGTGTGGAGGAACCAGAACGAGAGATGTTGTGACGAATGGAGGGAAGCAAACTAAGAAATGGATAAGGAAATCAACGGGACCCATGCCAACATTCGACCCTTAGCAAGAAAAGGATATGTATCAAAGGGCGAGAAACAAGGTACTCGGACAGGATTGGGGAGCATCAACATCATCTGCACTTCATGTCGAAGATCGTGTTGTGCCAAAGAAGCCACTTGGGGAGGTAAGCACTCTAAGAGAATTCCTGAGAAGTTGGGTAGAGCTAATGAAAGATGAAACTATGTTGAATGCACTAAATGAAATGAGTGATGACTGCACGCAAGGAAGGGGATTCTCTATCACACAGAGGGTAGTGAATCATGTACTACATAGAAAGAAGACCAACGAAGAATTTATATTAAGTGCGCATATTGGAGAATATGATGTGGATAACATTATTCTAGACTTGGGATCTGATGTAAATGTATTACCAAAGTGCTCCTGGGAGATGATGGAAAAACCCAAGCTGATCTGGTCTCTTGTTCAATTAAGGCTCGCAAATCAGCACAAGATAGTACCAATTGGTCGATTGACAGGAGTACCTGTGAACATAGATGGAGTGCGGAGTGTGGTAGACTTTGAAGTTATTGAGATCGTGGATGATAGTCAACTATATCTAACACTTATGGGACTCAAATGGGAATTTGATAATCAGTCGATCATTAATCTAAAGAGGAGGGAAATGATATTTTAGGTAGGAGACTTGAAGGTTATTGCACTGTTGGACCCGACAAAAGGAAAGAGGTACATAGAGCCAACAAGAGGAAGTGACATTGACAACTTGTATAACATTACTGTGTAGATGGATGATTATGTTAACCCCATTGTAGATGGTATGGTAAGTTGGAGAAGTATCAGTTTATGTGCATTGGATTCAAAGGAAGGTTTGGAGCATTGGAAACATAGGATGCATGAAGTACCAACTAGACGATGTGCACGCATAACCCGATCATTGTGATGGATTGAAATAGAGTTATGTGATCCACCTAGGTATGATGGATTGGCTGACATAAGCTTGTTTGTAAAGGCATTTGTGTTGCAAGTACCAAAACAAGAAAGGCTGTTGGCACTAGATGTTGTTCTAAAAGCGACTCCAGCTAGATGGTGGGCTACACATAAAGAGGGGATGGAAGACTGGTCCCAAAGACTAATGCAAGTGAGATTTGGTACCAAGGTGGAGAGTATTGTGAAGAAGTATACAGGGGAAATTTACCCAGCAGATCATGTAGAGAAGTGCAGAAACATATGGATCTCAACACCGAAGGAGGAATTGATACACAGGTTTATACATACACTGGATAAAATTTCAAAGAACTGGCTTTTGGAATTCGAAATGCTCAGAGAAACAACCAACTAGGACGAGTTGAATCAGAGGTTCAAGGTAAAATTTACATTTGAACATGAGTCTCCATCAATAAATGTAGTGCTATAGTTTATTCGAACCAAGGTATTCTTAGAAGAATGGTCGATGGAAGTGGTAACAGTATGCGGTGCACACAGAGCTACTATGATTGTCCATGGGTTACTGGAGTGTTATAATGTTGCTAAGGAAGAGCATGATGAAGAAGATACCAGGAATGTGAAAGTACCTGAGACAGAAGGAGAATGGGTAGTAGAAGGGCCAGAGCTTGAATTTGTTGCATACACACAACCAATAAAGATGCAGAAGGTAAACATTGAGACAACATAGAATCCAAAGTCTGCATAGATAGGGGATTACCGTAGTGATGACACAATAGAGAAGATTGCATATTTACTGCGTGAGTATCATGACTTATTCCCAACTACATTATCATAAATAAAGGGGATAGCTAGGGACTTAGGATATATGAATATTCCTTTGAAACCAGGTGTTAAGCCATTGCGATAGAGACCTTACAGGTTAAATATGAAGTACAAAGAAAATGTTAACGCAGAAATAGATAGAATGTTGGATGCAGGGATCATTAAACCATTGGTGGAATCAGAGTTGATAAGTCCAATGGTAGCGCAAGACAAGAAAACAAGAGGAATAATGATTTACATAGATCTAAGGAAGCTAAATGATGCATGTTTTCATAATCCATTTCCCACACCATTCACATATGAGGTGCTGGAGAACGTAGGAGGGAAAAAGACTTATTCTTTAACAGATGGATTCTCAAGGTACCATCAGATAAATATTTCACAGGAAGACAAGTATAAGACTACCTTTTCAACAAATAAGGGAATTTATCAATAAATAGTGATGCCCTTTGGATTGAAGAATGCACCTGCAGTTTTTTCAAGAGTTGTGATTGCATGTTTTAAGGAATTTATTCATAAATTACTTGAAGTATACTTGGATGTTTGGACTGTGTTTAGTCTACTGAAAGATCACATAAAAGTACTTAGGTTAATGTTGGATAGGTGTAGATAATGTCATTTTTTGTTGAACTTGAAGAAGTGTATTTTTTGTGCACCATTTGGAATTTTGTTGGGCCATGTGGTCTGCAAGCAGGGATTACTAGTGGATCAGGCCAATATTGCAGTGATTCTAGATTTACAACCACCTACATCAGTCAGACAACTAAGGGAAACTCTGGGTCACACAAGATATTACAGGAATTTTATCAAAGGCTATGCGCAGATCACAACACCTATGGAAAAGTTGTTGAATAAGGAAGCAAAGTTTCAATGGAATGAGGACTGTCAAAAGGGTTTGGACACCTTAAAGAAAAAACTAGTGATTGAAACGATTTTGATCTTTCTAGATTTGAACAAGGAGTTCCATGCCCATCTAGATGCGTTGTCCATAGCTTTGGGCACAATACTATCTCAACCAAGGGAGGGAGACATAAATCACCCAACTGCTTTTGTAAGTAGGAAGTTGTCCATAGAAGAGAAGAATTATACTACCATAGAATGAGAAGGAGCATCAAATGGTATATGTGTTATAGAAGTTCAAACATTATTTATTGGGCTCTCATTTTAAGATGTATATAGACCATTATGCGCTAAAATACTTGGTGAAAAAGCCAGTGTTGGGGGGGAGACTATGCAGAGGGTTACTTTGTTTCAGGAATATGATTTTGAGGTTGTTTTTAAACCAAGGAAGTTGAATGCAGGACCTAATCACTTATCATGCATATTATCAGGAGAAGATGCAGGGAATTTAGATGATAGTTTTCCAGATGCACAATTATTTTCGGTTAAAATGGTGGATGACTACTTTGCAGACATTGTGTAGTTTCTAAGTACAGGAATGGCTCCATAGGACATGACAGTTGTGCAGAAGAAACAATTAGTAGTTAAAGAAACATATTATCAATTGATTACAGGGAAATTATATAAGTTAGGTGCAGATGGAATATTGAGATGTTGTGAGATGGAACATGAAAGGCCCATGATATTCACAGAAGTGCATGAAGGGATTGCACGAGGAAACTACGTAGGTAAATCAACTGCACAAAAGATTTGTGTGTAGGGATCTAGTGGCCCACACTTCACAAGGATGCTAAATAATACTATCAGACATGCGATGTTTGTTAAAGGGCGGGAAATCCATCCAAGAGGGATGAAATGTCGTTACATCCATAGGTTATGTTACAAGCATTTGATAAATATGCCATAGAATTTGTGGGGCCAATCAACCCACAAGAAAGAAGATCAGGGGCAAGGTACATAATCATTGCAACAAAGTATTTGACAAGATGGGAAGAAGCAACACCAATCATAGAATGCACTGTGGAGGCTACTGTGCAATTTCTATTTGAGAATGTAGTCACACGATTTGGATGTTCTTGCATATTACTCAGTGACCAAGGAACACACTTCCTGAATAAAAAAATTGCAACAATGACTGAGGAATTTCAAATTCATCATCAGAAAAGTACCTTGTATCATCCTCGGGCCAATGGAACAGTCGAAGTTTTCAATAAAATTATGGAGAATTCCTTGACAAAGATCTGCAACATAGGAAGAGATGATTGGGACTTAAGAGTTCCTGCAGTTTTATGGGCCTACAGGACTACAACAAAGATCTTACAGAGAAGATACTTTTTAGGTTGGTCTATGGGAAAGAAGCAGTAATGTCAATGGAGTTTATTCTACCTAGCCTATGCATTGCAACGATTACTTATCTTTCAGACTTGGGCATAGTGGAGGAGAGATTGTCGCAGTTGGTACAACTTGAGGAAGATTGCTTTGTCGCAGGTTTCCATCAACAAGCTCAGAAAGAAAGAGAGAAGGCATGGCATGATAAACACATTAAAAAGAAAAAATGTCAAGTGGGGGACCTAGTATTACTCTATGACAGTAAGTTTATGCAACATCCAGGAAAGTTTTGAATGCATTGGTTAAGACCCTATGTAATTCATCATGTGACGGAGGCAAGTGTTATGCAGTTGGAAACCTTGAATGGAGAAGTCCTTGGAGGAATGGTGAATGAAATTTGGTTGAAGCTCTATAGAGACGACCAACTGTCTGTGCAGTAATATGAACTGCGTTAGAACACATGTATCGTAGTAATTGTACTATAGTAGGGAGGTAAAACACACAAAAACAAATAAAAAGTAGAGAAGGGAAGAAAAACAAAAAAAAAAGTAGAAAGAAGAAAATAAAATAAATTCAAAGGGAACCATGAAGAAGTATCGCACAAAAAGGATGTATCATACAAATAAAGGGAACAACATAAAGTTAGCTAAGTGCGCATAAAATTCTAGCGCAGGAAAAGAACATTAAGAGAATTAAAGCACAAACACGATAGTTAAAAGTCCATAAATGATGAAATGTACTAAAGATACGTAGTCATAAATAGAAGGTTCCACCGAAGATCAGGACAAACTGGAAAATCTAAGGAAAAATCCAATAAAGGATTGGCATTAATGCCATAGTAAGGAAAGTATTAACGGTTGTTTCTGACCGGATTCGACACTTTGGGTGGGTGTGAAATCAGTGATACAGTTGTCGAAGGGTGATAAAAGCACCAAAGGGCCTAATGGAGAAGGCTATTTGCAATTACTTAGAGATGTGAGCATATAGAGCTAACCAAAGAAAACCAGAGCCGAATCAGAGATGAACTATAGCCACACCAGAACAAACATAGAGAAAGCAAAGAAACATGTCACACAGAGCAATGGCACCATCAAAAGTTGGAGCGCCATCAGCCACAACACGAAAGCAATCAAAAATACCACTAGTTGCACCAATGCTCGAGGAAACACCTATAGCTTAGACTTCGTAAAAAAAAATTCACAGGGACTATATACCATCGTGAAAAGACAATGCGCCTCAAGTTAAAGTACCTGCAAATCGAAAATACCCACTGGCCACACCAACAATCCCACTTGGTGTAAGTGTTGAAGGGGACATGCTAGGCAAGATTGTTGCCCTGAAATTTGTAAATAACGGTATCACGAATGGTCAGAAGTTTCATGATATGACAAGGGAAAAGTACTTGTGCATCAAGAGTGTACCAGACACATGAGAAATATTGCTTGAACCATAGATGTGGGAAACATGACTTGAGAATTCAGGGATATTGAAGCTACTGGAGATTCCCCACTTTGGACATATCCTAAAAATCAACACCTATGTCAAGTTACTACTCAGTTGCGTCCATGGAGGAACATTGTGGCTTCACCCACCAGTATCGATTGATACCAAATTAATTGTGTGGATCACATGGTTAGAAAAATAAGGAGAGGATCCAACCACATTGTTCAACAACAAAGCAGGGGAGAAAGCACAATCATAAGCCATGAAGGATAAGTTTCACACCTTCATGGGAAAAAGGGGGTTTGATGTCGCAAACATCAACAATGATGGTGTCTGATTTGCAACGCAGCTGTTGACTTGAAAATTTTTGAGGAACAATTGCAAGGATTAAGTACCAACCAAAGTAATCACAACCGCAAAAAAAAGTGTAGAGGGGATCCAATGAATTGGGCCACATATTTGGTGAATCTGTTTTTGACAGATTGCATAGAGTCCCAAGAGAAAGGCACAAAGTTCCATTGTGCCTAGATTTTTATTTTGATTGCACTAGTAGGATAGAAGGAACCAAGTTGTTACCAACGTATGAGAACAACCGATAGAGATAATGCAATAGTGCAGTATGCCAATTTATGGCATATGCCAAACAAAAGGAGACAAACAGGCAACAATGTTACATTTTATGTCTACTTTGACACAATCAGGTACATCATAGAACATACACCATGCATCATATCCCAGATGGTGTAAACATACCAGGACATTCCGTGATTCAAAGGAGGGATGCATCATATTTACATTCAATCAAAAAGGGACCCTGCACACCAGTGGTTCCCTACCAACTACAAATTAACATCAGATGATGTATGCCTGATCACTAATGATTGGGAAGACGAGTGGAAAATCCTAGTAGAACAAATGAACCACCCAGAAGAGGAAGAATAACATGACATGGATGAAGAAGAACTAGCTGAGGGCCAGGAAAATGACCAGAACAATGGTGCAGAAAATACGACTGGACTTTCAACAGAAGCAATGCAGTAGAAAGTCCCCACAACATGAGTAAAATGGAAAGACAAGGGGAAGGGTCCAATAGAATGTGCGCACAAAAAGACAAAAGCACACAGGGAACTGCCTATCTATAATCTGACCGATGATGACATGGATCGAATCGGCTACCAAGTAAGGGATGTCACAGAGGAGGCCATTGAGGAAGTAACTAAGAAACAAGCATAACTGCATCAGCAAGTGCATGCACAGTTAACAGAAGTGCATAAGCTATTGTAAGTAGCCATAATAACATTAGAGCATAGATCGGGTGAAGGAACTTCCACAAGTCCTGTAGAGGAAGCATAGATTGTCAATCCACTCCTGATTGAACTAGCAGTTGGGCACAAAATGTTACAAATAGAGATAGACGCAGTCGAGTTCCCAACGCCTGAACTGCAAGAACAAATGAAAACACTAAGCCACCTGAACATATTGGTGTCACAGATTCCTATACACATACTACAGAGCTTGCAAGTTACTAGGTATTTTGCATGAGATTAGGCTCCACGCAAATGAAGCAAACCGAGAAATGACTAAATTGATGGATGAAATGGCTCAATTGCAGCAATAATATGCAACTTCTCTACAACAAAAGAATGAAATTGAAGGAAAAGTGGAAGGAGCGATGAAGGAAAAGAATGAAGCCAAGGAAAGGACTGAGAAATCATTAAAAGAGAAGGACAAAGTTGAGATAATGGCGCAGAAGACACAAGCGGTCATCCAAAAGTTATATAAGGAAATTCCAGAAGGATCGATAGTAGTAGAGGCTACCATGGAAGAACAGATCTTGAGAATCGACAAAATCATCAAAGGATTATTCATGAGGATTGAGGATCTGCAATCGTGTAGTATGTCGAGAAGACCACTGGAGGAAAGAGAAGGAAGAGAGAGAACATCGATGATAGTAGTAGAAAACATCAAGGATTTGGAGGAGGAATGCATAAAGCTCTACGAGGAAAGTGCATAAATATGGACATACTTGGTAGAGGATCTAGAAATGAAGGATGCAGAAGAGAAATTGAGGGTTGTGTAGGAAAATACGCATAAATATTTAGAGAGAATAAATACCCTTCCACCGGCGAATGAATGAGGGCCATTTTGGCACAGAGGAAATCCTATGATGAAATTGAAAAATTACAGGACCAAGAGAAGATCCTTCAGAAGTGATTGGGACCGTTGCAAGATGAGGCACTAAGGGTGATAGGAGAACTTGCAACTACACAAGAAAAAGTGAAGCAAGCAGTGCATGACATAGAAGAGAAGCTCACGGCCCTGACTACACAAGGTGTAGAAGAGATTTTTGGAACAAAGGAAAAAATAATAAAGGATGTTGCGACAGTAAAGGGCATCTCCCAAAGGTTCATCGAACCATGGAGGAGCACACAATAGGCCTAAGTGGCTCGGGATGAGCCACATGTGACTGTTGGGGGCATGTTGGACATGCATTTTGGATTTAGTTTACAAGAATTTTGGATTAAGTTTTCATAAAAATCCTAAGTATGTAAGATATGCACAACAATAGAAGAAAGAAGACAAGGAAGGAGCATGGTGTGCAGTAAAATCACATTCAGGCTCGAGAGTGTGCAGTTGAGGCATATTCAAGAGTATAGTGCACAGTAAGAACATACTTAGCGGAAGAATAAAGAAGAAGAACAAAACATGAGAAGAAAGAAAGAGAAGAAAGAAGGCGAAAAGAAAGGATAACAGTTTGGCATGCAAAAGCAGAAAGATGCACAAAAGCAGGAAGATCATTTGTCGAGAAGGAAAAAGTAGCATGCAAACGTAAAAGCAAGAAAAGCAAGCCCGATCAGCGAGTCAACATGAGTTGTCATGGGCTGTAATAGGGTTTTGGGATGACCAAAGTAGAGTTTTAAGCCCTACAATTCATGTATAAATATGTAATGGGTTGGGAGAATAGGGGTTCCAATTTGTCGAGAGTTCTTTCCTTGTAAGAAGAGTGATATAATAGGTTGAGAATGAAAGAGTCTATGTATGAATGTTAGAAAGGAGTTGCAGAGAGAGAGGCTTGCACTATAGAGCGACTAGGCTAGATGAAGGGAAAGATAACATGATGTATCTTTTGTAAGTGCAATGTGCAAGCCTGAGAAAATTATAGAAAGAATAATAAAGAAGCCAACTGTTGTGGACATAGCCCAAAGTTGGGTGAACCATGATAACTATTGTGTTTGATTTTCTTTTATGATATTGATCATGGATACTCTCTTGATGTATGCTAGACTAGATTTGTCTTATGTGTGATCACCACGCAATAGTTATGAATGTTACAGTAATTGATTTATGTTGCAATATGAAGTATAATGGTAATATATCACTTAATTCACTAAGTGACCAAAGGATAACAATGCGCACAGAACAAATAAATAAGAATGAATAGGATGATCACCTCCCATTCCCTCACTGCTGAAGAAACTCGGTTCCTGCAACCCCAATAGATGCCTCAGGTGATACTTCACTTGCATGTAGGTGATGTCGAAAGGATCGGTGTCTAAAGGGTTTTTTGGTTAAAATAACTCTAACCTAGGGTCTTACAACTACGTGCACCAACATGAGTCATATATAATTAAGGTATTATAAGGACTCCTTGAGTAGCCAAAATATTCTCCCAATATGCACAAGAGGAAGAGGAATCTTAGAGATAACATGCAGGGATAATGTTAGAGGCAAAGCCACCTAAATTTAATGGCAAGGTTTATTTTGGACAAGAAGCTAAGGGTTGGCTTCTTGGGATGAGGAAATATTTCCAAGTTCATGACTACTTAGGAAATATGAAATATTGAGTTTCATGTTCAATTTAAATTTCGGAGCTTCCATTTGATGGGATCACCTTCGATATTTAAACATAATCAAGGAGAGGCAGATTGAATGAAATCAATTCAATAAGTATTTTCAACAAAAATGCTTCTCTGATGATTATTATGAAGGTAAGATCTAAGAATTTGTTAAGGTCCTAACCCGCACATAGTAGATCAATGTATTCGGATGTAATAAAGGTCAATATTAATAAGACCTTTCAATAAAATAGAATAAGGCGGATGTAAGAAGACCTAATAGA
>JASDQU011029253.1:6501-24709 GCA_032191745.1 Picea mariana
TTGGCCTTCCAGCACAGATTTTAATTTAACGTAATTGTTATTTTATTTTATTGAATCTCTTTTCATATATTTGTTTTAATGTAATTGTTATTTTTATTGAATCTCTTTCATAAATTTGTTTGCTTACGTTATTTTTTGTTGGTCGTAGCTGCATGATACCTATTCATTATTTGTCATATCTACATGCATGCTTATCATTTTGTTATTTGCTATAATAATATAATAATAATCTATTTTTTAAGGTCACGGCCAAGCCACACCAAATTGGTGTATGAGACCCCCTTGTTTGTGGGACAAGGGACCCCCCTCCTTCCAGCGATTTGACTGGTAAAGTCTACGGAGGTATACATACCCTACCCCCCTCTGGATTTGAACTTGTGACCTCTTAAGAGGAAACACATGTTCTTAACCATTAGGCCCACTTAGGCTGTATTTTTTAATATGTGTTTGTTGTATCTTTTAATCCTAACAAGGGTTCCATGGCAGCTTAGTCCCTGCTAAGTAAATTTAGAAATGAAGATGATAGTTAACACCCTAGAATTATTCACGATGACTACTTTGAAACATGAATAATATCTTGCCATGATTTTACTTTAATGTAGCTGCCATATAGTTTTGGGATTAACCCGAATTTCCTTCTAGTTAAGCTAAGCAAGCCAAATGCAAATCTTATTTAAAAAATAAAAATTAAAAATAAACATTTCACAATTTATAATATATATAATATTTTACTATATTAACGTATATATTATAAAATATAATATACATTTTAATATATAATATATTATAAAATATAATATACATTTTAATATATAATATATTATAATATTTCATGTCTTAACATATATATTATATATAATATATACTCTAATTTATATAATATTAGAATATATATTTTAATACATATAATATTTTAATGTGTTAACATATACATTATAAAATATATAATATATATTTTAATTTCTATGACACATCCAAAACATCATCAACTTACTATTCATTTCTTCTTCTATATTGAGAAATGTAAATTTTAAAAAATATTTGTAACCCAGAGGCTTCCTCCGACGGAGAATGAAGCTTGAAGATTGATCTGTCTCGTGCGTCTATCTTTCTTCTGCTACTTGACCTTCTACGTCTTGCTACTCTCTGCAGTACTAATCCAGTTATCCTGACGAACCCCAAGTTGAACCTTATATGCTCCTAAAGAAAACTCCTAGCGAACCTTCGAACAACCCAAGACCATAAACTGCCCTTAGCGGCCACCTGCCTAGCGGGACTTACACAAGTGCTCCAGAACCTAAGAGAACCTCGACACAACTTTCCTCCAGAGCTTTATCTTTCACTTGAGAGAACCTCGGCTACCATAATCTTTCAAGGCACATAGATTGCAATAGTAGGCAAATAGAAACGAGAGTATTTGACAGATGCACAATAAAGAGACAATATTCAGAGATCATAAACGCTTGCGGAAGTCTTTATATTAAACATAGAGAGCCGAAGCTCTAAAGCCAAGGTATACAATATGAGCAGGATGCTCAGAGCAGAATGCTCTTACTCGCTCTCACACTTACAGACTTATGCAGACTTGCACACAGAATGACTCAACAGCTCAAACATAAGGGAGCTTTAGAAAGACTCGGACTACTCACAGACCGACTGACTCTAAAAAAATCCTCTCCGAGAATGAACTCCTCATCTCCTTATATACAAATTTGTGGAGAAAGGAATCATTTCGATGAAGGGACTCGACATGATTTTGGACCCTACATATCTTCCACTAAATCTGCTTTATAGATTTGGCGGTAGTAATCGTGCAAGATTCTTTCGACCAAATCAAAGCTTTTATTCTCCACTAAGGAAAGTAAATCCTATTTTAGATCTGACAGGGTAGTCATGCAAGATTCCTCGACCAGTAAACAAACTCAAAATGACACGTAGAGAGGAATCTTGGAAATGCGGGTCAAACCACGCCAAAAGTTGGAGAAGTGCTCCAAGTTTACAAGATTCTCATTCTTACAAAGTGGATATTGGTTACGTCAACCCACTAAACCCGAATGGCACCACTGTCAACCATTTAGACATGAATAGACATGGATTACACTGTGGAGGTTGGTATCGTCAACCCACGGAAATCAACTGACACCACTTTGTCGGCCAGTAAGACTTCTTTATGATGGATCGTCATTCTACTGTTTGATCATAAAAATGTCGAAATCGATCTGGATCCCAATGTTGGGTGTAGATTTCGTGGTACATTTCAGGATCTTCATCACTGTCTTCATCTTGTTGTAGGACATACCATGTCCTAATGACCCATGGATGCCTTTCTCTGACAAAAAACATTTTGTAATCACTTTCAGAAATCTGCTCAAGATTATAGACGGTATTTGGAAAATTTATGTGCGGGAATGGAAACATTCTGGCAGTACCAATTACATCTGGATGTATAGCACTGGAATTCAAACCAAACTTTTTCCACCAATCTAAGAGCCAGTCTGGTTCAGGAAATGAAGAGAACTGAACAAAGAACTTAATCATATAGTAATAGTATATGTACCTGTCAGTCCATAAACAAACATTATCCCACATTGCTTTATACTGGTAATAATTTATTTGAAACAATGTTTGATTTGGATCCTGTCGTGGCCATGACTGTAAATCCCTCATCCTATTAATCTGAAAAGAATTCCATGGTGGAGTTTGGTTCCATGTTTGTGTTTGTTGGCAGAACCAGTTTCTATTTGCAGATTTGATTTTTCTTAAGTCGCCCATTTCTACCAGCTTTTGCCTAGCTACAATAGTAGATGCTTGGTGCATCTGGCCTATCATATGTTGTGGCGGAATAACATGGATGCTGATATTTCTTGAAAAAACTGGTAAACCAAATTCTACTCCTTCAGACCATCTCAGCTGCCATTGAGGTGCCCAATTTTCACAATATGTTTCCCAGTCAGTATTGTCATCTAGGTATTCAGTTGTTGGGGCATTTCTATAATCATCCCAAGTATTTATTATCACCATACGCTTTGAACAGTAAGCAATTTGAGCATGTGATTTAGAAATGAAGGCCAAAGTTTTCTTCTTTGGTGGATGGCCATTAATACTTGGTAAGGTGATAAAATATCCAGGATCACCTTTAGAGGTTTGAGAAGAGCCATGTGGCTCTACTGCAAATAGGAACAGAGTTCCTAGGATAGAGTCAACTGGTAATTCTACTAATAAGAATTTCATTCCCAAAGCATATTCATCAAACAATAGAATTCCTTTGGGAATTTCAAAATCCATATCTGTAGAGATATTCCCCAAACCTATAGCAGAATAACTACTAGGAAACCAATATTTATGAGGAATTAAATCTTTATGCACTAAATTCATATCTGACCCTGTATCCAGTAGTGCATTTAAATAAAAGATTTCAGAATTGATTTCTAGCTTTATCTTTACTTGATACTTCTGAAATCTAATGGGCAAGATCTTCATTGTTGTTAACCCTTGAAGTTGAGTCGAAGTGTTTGGATTTTCAAAAGGTGCATCCTCCAGAGGAGGTGGTTTGGAGTCCAACTGACTCATGATTTCTCTGATTTCTTGCCTTGCCCAAGAGTCTATTTTGAAATTATATTCAAACTCTTCTTCCATCTTTCTAAATTTTTCTTTTAACTCAGTAACTTCTTTTCTCAAAAGAATCATTTCTTTGGCTAGATTTGTTACTGAAGTGTTCTGCAATTTTGCTTTTTTATTATATTTGATAAAAGTCTTTGTGTTTTTATCAAAAGAAGCTTCTAGAAACAAAGGTTCTCTTTTTGATGATTCAACATTTCTTGACCTTTGTTCTGTTTTGATTGATTTTAAAAATGTTTCAAGAAGTGAATTCTTCATATCACCTTCTGGTAAGGCCTTGATTTGTGCCAACATCTGTGCTTCTTGGTCTCCCACATTACTGAACATACAAATTTTTACCTTTTGTCAGAGATCTGGTTCTGATTCAGACTTAGAACTTTCTGAACTATCTTGACAGGAGCAAAAGTTAGGATTTTTGCAACTGCAATCCTGATTCATCAAAACTTCTTCTTCTGAGCTATAGTCGAACTCAGAAGCACTAGTAGATTCTGAACAACAACCTTGTTGCAACAGATGTACTTCTTCTCTTTTTGGAAAAAGGATTGTCTGGGCACTGGTTTGTTTCATGATTATTTGCCCCACATCTGTTGCAGTGTAATCTTAAGGCTAATTGTTTACTAGCCTAGGCTTCTTTGACTTTATGTTCAGAATATTTACCTTTTGACATCCTGGATACCTTGTTCTCTGGACAGTTATGTGCAATATGTCCAGCTTTTCCACAGATCCAACACTGTACTTGTTGTCTAGCCTGATGGGAGTGAGATCTCAACTTAATATCCTCATGCTCATAGTAATGTGTTTTGGGTTTGTATCTATACTTGTACCTTTCTTTTTTCTTTTCTTTGAATTCTTTTTGCTTTTTGCTTTTTCTTTTTGTAGGGCCTGAAATATATAAGCCATACTTTTCATAGATAGATTTTCTATCAGGGAAATGAAATAACTTATTTACAGAGTTGTGAACTTTCATATTTACACACAACCCTACTAAAGCTTTAGTAATGAGAGAATAAATCTCTCCCCATGTGTACATCTCATAAGGAAGTTTGAAGATTTCCTGCATCTTCAGATATTCAACAAATTTACTAGGAATTGCTGCCAAGTAAACTATTTTCCAGAGAAGGTTTTGACTGTCTTGAACCTCAAAGATTTTTTGAGTCCAATCCTTATGAAATTCTTCATATTCAGACATCTTTCTGCATTTCATGTTCATAAGGATTAGTTCATGTTTATCTGCTAACTCAGCTTCAGTACCACACCAATGTTCAAGAATTGCAGTAGTAAGGACTCCTATCATGTTATTGTGAGGAGTCCCATCAATGTGGTAAACTATATCTCCCTATTCATCTCTCGAGACTTCTGCCTCCATTTTAGCAATCATAATTGGAGAAGAAATTACTTCCCACCATTTGCTCAATGTCCCAGTAAAACATTGGATAATTGACTTGCATGCTTCAACTTTTGTTTTCCCTTTCATGCACATAACTTTATATGAAACATACATTCTATCAATCATCTGTCTGATTTGTCCAACAGACAAACTATCAATGTTCCATTCTTGGAACCAATCTTCTGCAAACGTTTGGCTTTCAGGTAATTTCCCTTTTCCCAAGAGGTCTGGTGCTGGAGGTTTGCTCACATGGTGAGGGAGATTTTCATAAGTAGGATTTTGAATAGATACTAGTGAAAGATTTTCTTTTGAAGAAGATTCTGGTGTATCTTTTTCGAGAGGGAAATGATGAGGAAATTTCTTTTCTAATTTTGTCTCAAATGGTTTATATACAGGAGACAAAATTGGTATTGGATGATTTTGAAGGATATAAGGATCAGGAATAGGTTTGTCAAGGATATTATCCTTCTGTTTGAAATCTAAAAATGACTTTCCCATATTAGAGAAAGCTTCTCCTAATCCTTCCATCAACTCCTCATGATTTCTTTTGGATTCTCTAGATTTAGCAGATATCTCTCTTAGAGCAGTATCCAATTTTTCTTTGACATATGTGACTTTGTCTTGAATTTCATTCACAGAGTGGACTATAGTGTTTGTGGAGACTTATAGGTCTCTGATTTGTCCACGTCTGGCATAATCATTTGTCACAAATGTGTGAGTGGCCATACCTCACAAGGCTGTGTTTGTCCAGTTTAATTGTTCTGCTAGAGACTGGACTCTTCTGTCAACACCCGAAAGCTGGGTGGTTTCATCAGAAAGCAGCAATGGTACTGCTTTAACCTATCTGTTATTATCTTCAAGGACAATACCCTTGAAAGGAGGAAAAGTCGAACTTGATTCAACTGTTTGTCCTTCTAGACTTTTCCATTTGTGTTTTGGAGGTGTTTCAGATCCTCCTTCCATCATCTGGACTTCAATTTTCTGGTCTAATTTCCTCCACTCATAGAAGGAAATCCAAGTGTTATTGTCTAAAATATAAGCCTGCCATTTTTGTGACAGTTTTGCCTTTTCTTCATCAGATGTAGACATATTGAAGTCATTGGTTTCTGGATTTGTAAACAAATCTCAGTTTAACATCCTTTTGATCCAGACTTCTTCTATGGATCCTTTGGAACAACCCTTTATTATTGAATGAAATTTGTGGATTTCATCTATTGATGGTCTCTTTATAGAGTCAGGTATAGGGTTTGAAAACCTACAATCATGAATAACCTGATCACATTGCTCAATATAACCTAACCCATACTTAGGTGTTCCAAGAGGTCTCATGCCTTTATAAATATCTTGTAGTCTGGGATCTAGAGTCTCTATTGTTGGCATATAATGAATCATTAAGCAGTGCTGAGACTTAGAAGTAGAAACAAAACTTTCAACAGTATTATGTACAGAGCGAAACGATACTGAAGAATCCATTATGTTATTTTGGAGAGATTACTATAACTGCACAGAAAAGCAGGGCGTTTAATCTTAGTACTCTGCTCCGGAGAGAGAAGATTTCAGATAGGCTCCTGGACGACTGCTAAGGTAGAAACTAGTAACTCTGTTAGGAAGTCCCATAAGTGGAAACCTTGTCTTTCAAAGGCCCGAGACTTCTGATACGGCTTCAAAGAGAGTCGCAAGAGTGGAAACCTTGTCTTTTAAAGGCCTGAGACTCTTGATACGGCTCTGGATTCTTTTATTAACACACTTTATCACACAGCAGCTCTAAAATAAACTTAACAGAGCGAGAGATCCGTTATCATACCCAGCGCGAAAATGGCTTCATGGCTCTCCGAGACTCTTGATACGGCTCTGGATTCTTTTATTAACACACTTCATCACACAACAGCTCTAAAATAAACTTAACAGAGCGAGAGATCCGTTATCATACCCAGCGCGAAAATGGCTTCATGGCTCTATCAGACTCTTGATACGGCTCTGGATTCTTTTATTAACACACTTTATCACACATCAGCTCTAAAATAAACTTAACAGAGCGAGAGATCCGTTATCATACCCAGCGCGAAAATGGCTTCATGGCTCTATCAGACTCTCGATACGGCTCTGGATTCTTTTATTAACACACTTTATCACACATCGGCTCTAAAATAAACTTAACAGAGCGAGAGATCCGTTATCATACCCAGCGCGAAAATGGCTTCATGGCTCTATCAAGAGTCTCGGGCCTTTGAAAGACAAGGTTTCCACTCTTGCGACTCTCTTTGAAGCCGTATCAAAAGTCTCGGGCCTTTGAAAGACAAGGTTTCCATTTTTGCGACTTCCTGACAGAGTAACTAGTTTCTTCCTAAGCAGTCGGCCAGGAGCCTATCCGACATTCTCTCTCTCCAGAGCAGAGGACTAAGATTAAACGCGTTGCTTTTCTGTGCAGTTATAGTTATCTCTCCTATAACATATGGATTCTTCAGTTTCTTTTCGTGAATTACAAAATGTTGAGGATCAAAGTACATCTGGAAGAGACTCTATTAGCATTATAGAATCTATGTTTGTAAATAATAGATCCCATAGTCTAAATTATGTCAGCATTGAAGAAGTAGAAACTCAACCTCAAGCTGCCTGGAAATTACCCGCTATATTCCCCAGCCAAGTCTATAAAGACCTAAATATGTTTCATCTCAAGGCTATTTCTAGGGTATTTGTGAAGGAATCAGTAAGTCGAATACAACAAAATAGTGATATCAGTCAGACTATTTCCCTAATAAATGTCAAAGAAGTCCAAAATGAAGCCAAAAAACATGGAACAAATTATCTCCATTTTGGATGTATCGGAGTTGGAATTAGTCCCCTAGTTCATAAAGGCATTGATGCTTATGCTCTATGTATAGTTAGGGATATGACACACAACAAAGTCACTGATTCATTGATAGGTGGGATTGTATCCCCTCTTTCTAATGGTCCTATTTATTTTGATTGTTTTCCCAACCTTTCTGTATATACTTTTGATGATAACCTTGGAGATATATTGAAACTCCAAATAAGAACTATTGGATTTGATATTTGTCAAACTATAACAAATATATCCATACAAACTAGGGGATGCTTTAGACATACCAATACTTTATTTCCTACAGTTTTACATACCCCTAGCTGAACCTCTCAATCCAGTACTTTGGTGCTAACTGACCCATTAAATCAAAAAATGGAGCATCAGACAATTCGGTGGGAAAATCTTTCTTTCCCCACAGACTGGGTTATTGATACACCAAAAGCTCCAATCTCAAGGGCAATCACATCTGCCCAAATAAAAGAATCTGCATCCTCTGCAGTCATCTCCTTTCCACAAAAATCTCTATCTCGAAACAACTCTTCAGTTTCTTCTTCGTCATCCACTTCATCCTTCTGTTTACATTCTTCACTCCACTCTTTAGCAAATTCTATTGGTCATGTTCCTTTTGCAGTTCAATGCCTAGATTGTGGGAAATTAGTCACTCTATCCACTCTCTCTGCATTCAAAGAAGAAGACCAATTACAGTTTGAACATGTAAATCATAATCCACAAACTAACCTTCCACCTCCACATTCCACTGCAAAAGAACCCTGTCCACACCCACAATGTTCTGATTTTCCTTTCCCTCATGAACCACATGTTCTTGTCATAAGAACAAACTCTTGTATAGAAATTAACAGAAGATGTCGAGTAACTATACCACTTGACCTTAAAAGCCCATCTGTACCATAAATCGAGAAGTTTCTCTCTTTGATGGTTGGTTGTAAAAAACAAAAAGTCAATTCAGAATGGATGAAAGCAATGTTAAATTGGGATCTATTTACTCATCCATGTGCAGAAAACTTGGCTTCAAGTAGCTCAAATGAAGAAAAACTAAGCTTATCAAAAGAATGGAAAGATTATATGGATGAAAAGGATATGTTCATTTCCTTTTATGAATGGAGGACTAAAGGAAAAAATTTTAACCTAACAAATTGCTCTAAAAAGGCTTTGGAACCATGTTCAATTAAGCCTATATGTTGTTTTGTCCAGACACTCTCCTTCTCAGATTTGGGCAAAGAAATAGGTAAACTTAATTTTTTTTATCAAAGAACAAGAAAACAAGACAAAACAAGAAGAAGAGCAAGTATTTCCAATTCAACATCAAAAAATCCATGTCCTTATGGATTTAGAAATTCAAGGAATGCCTTTTCATTTGAAGACTCTGCTAGATACAGGATCTGACCTAAATCTTTTCAATAAGGAAATTATTCTTGTAAATTTCTGGCAAAAAACTCAAGCAAGTGTTGTTGGACTTGGAAATATTCCAACAGAAATCTCCTTTCAAATTCCTGAAGCTACCCTCTGCTTCAAACAATATTGCCTGCACTTAAAATTCCTGCTAGCCGATATCCCTATAGCTTGTATCTTGGGGTCACCATTATTTTCAGCAGTTGAACCCCATGGATCCACTATGCTAGCAAATAATAGACCTAGCTATTTTATTAGCATTTCCTCTGCATCTGAAAATAAGAATGTTACTATAAAACTTCCTTTTGTGTTTGACCCAAGGATATCCAATATGGTACAAACCATAAGAAATAAAATCCTCAAAGTTGAAGAATTAAAAGGACATCAATCCAGGATAAGAATAAGAGAGCAGTTAAGCCAAAATCAAGTTCAACAGAAAATTCTTTTGTTAAGACAATAATTCATTGATCAAGTATGCTCAGAGAATCCCACAGCCTTTTGGAAGCAAAAGAAGCATGAAGTTTCTCTTCCATACAAGGAAGACTATCAGGGAAAACCTTGTAAGAGCAGAGCCATTCCTATGAATGTTGAATATCAGAGATTTTGTGCAGAAGAAATTAAGGGTCTCCTTAATAAAGGGCTCATCAGAGAATCTACTGGTCCTTGGAATTGTTATGGGTTCTATGTGAACAAAGATTCTGAACAAGTAAGAGGCATTCCCAGACTAGTAGTAAATTACAAACCTTTAAATAAAGTTTTGGCTGATGACACATACCCTATCCCAAATAAGACTAGTTTGGTTACAAGGATTGCTGGTGCAAAAATATTTTCAAAGTTTGATCTAAAATCAGGATTTTGGCAAGTGGCTATCAAAGAAGAAGATAAATTTAAAACAACCTTCAATGTCCCAGCTGGACATTATGAATGGAATGTTATGCCATTTGGCCTAAAGAATGCACCATCCAAATTTCAAAGGGTCATGGATGATACACTAAAACCCTACTTTGATTGGCTTATTGTATATATTGATGACATACTTGTGTTTTCATCCTCTGTGGATCAACATTTTAAACATCTCAAGAAATTTCTGCAAATAGTCAAGCAAGCAAGCCTAGTATTTTCAAAAAAGAAACTTGAATTATTCAAAACAGAGATCAAGTATCTAGGCCATACTATAAAAAATGGAGAACTTACTCTACAAACACATGCTGTAGAATTTCCTGACAAAATAACTGAAAAAGTTCAATTACAAAGATTCTTGGGTAGTTTAAATTATATCAGTCATTTTTATAAAGTCTGTGCCCAAGATAGGAAATTATTAAATGACAAGTTGAAGAAAGACTCTAGTCCTTGGACTGGAGCACATTCTCAGGCAGTCAAAAATATAAAAGCCAAGGCAAAAAATCTTCCTATATTGTATATTTTTGATGATGACCTTCCTAAAATAGTTGAAACAGATGCTAGCAACATTGGATGGGGAGCGGTCCTCGAACAGATCAGACAACAGGGAAACAAGAAAAAGGAAGAAATTATCCAATTTGCTTCAGGTCTTTGGCAAGCAGCTGAGAAGAATTACCCAACTCTAGATAAAGAAATAAAAGCAGCACTAAATGCTATCCACAAGTTTGAGATATTTCTTATTTATAAGAAATTTCTTTTAAGAACTGATGCTGCTGCCATGAATAAAGTCTTGAATAAAGACATTAAATTTCCTGGTGATGCTAAATTTGCTAGATGGCAAGCTTTGTTCAACAATTTTGATTTTTCTGTTGAACATATTAAAGGTACTAAAAACTCCATCCCAGATTTCCTAAGTAGAGAACACTTACAAGCTTCTTGCATGATAATCTCTGTTCAACTCAGAAATGGAGAAGAAACACTGGTAAACATTCCTGATTCTCTAAATTGGGAAATATATGAATCTGAATGGAGACCACATTGGGAATTAAGAAGCACCAAAATATTGACTCAAACAACCCAGCTTGCATATTCAAATTTAGTACCGGAAATACGATCAAGGAGAGTTTCAAATKTGTTAGCTCCCATCATTGCCAGAGCTACACAAAAAGCAGTTGAAGCACARGAAGCTTTAACTAACAACTTTCATGATATTGATCTCATTTGGGATATCAGGGACAATYTGGGAAATAATCAACAATATTTTTGCCTCAACARACCARGATTATTATATCAWTGGCCTGAAAGAAATCCAKAAATTTATTTCCCAGAAAYTGATTATAATTACTCATCCTATAAAGAGCTGTGGTGGAATTTTATCCAACAGGAAGAGTTTTTAACTCTAACCAAATTTGGAAACATTAACACAGCTAYARCARGAAGACYACCTCTTTGGCTTGCAGATTGGTRGAAAGATTTTGGCCTAAAMAAAGGAGCAGTTGATCCAAGAATCKTAAGTTCTATATCTCCCTTGSAATCAATCCAAAATCTTTTTGAATATGGACCAAATGAAGGCGAGATGTTATGTCACTTCATACTTAATCATTTCCAATGGGCTGTCAAAGTAAAGACCATCATTCAAATCATGAATGGCCAACCCTTCATTGCACGAAAAATATATACAAAAATGTGGGACACTCTAAATTATGAACAAAGGTTTTTAACCCATATCGAAATGACTAAGATATGATTCCAAAACATCTTCAGGTCTAACTGGCTGACAGTGGTGTCAGTTGGTTTCCGTGGGTTGACGTTACCAACGTCCACAGTGTATTTCAAGTCTTATTGGCCGATAGTGGTGCCAATCGGGTTTAGTGGGTTGACGTAACCAATATCCACTTTGTAATAAAATAATGAGCATCTTGGAAACTTGGAGCACTTCTCCAACTTTTGGCGTGGTTTGACCCGCATTTCCAAGATTCCTCTTACGTATTGTCTTGAGTGCGACTGCTGGTCGGGGAATCTTGCATGACTACCCCACCAGATCTAAAGTAAGATTTACTTTTCTTAGTGGAGAATAAAGTTATGATTTGGTTGAAAGAATCTTGCACGATTTCTACCACCAAATCTTTAAAAGCAGATTTAGTGGAAGACATGTAGGGTCCAAAGTCTTGTCGAGTCTCATCGGTGAAATGATTCCCTTCTCCATAAATTTGTATATAAGGAGATGAGGAGTTCATTCTCGAGGAGGAGTTTTTCAGAGTCGGTTAGTCTGTGAGTAGTCCGAGTCTTTCTAAAGCTCCCTTCTGTCTGAGCTTTTGAGTCATTCTATGTGGAAGTCTGCATAAGTCTGTAAGTGTGAGAGCGAGTAAGAGCATTCTACTTTGAGCATCCTGCTCATATTGTATACCTTGGCTTTAGAGCTTCGGCTCTCTGTGTTTAATATAAAGACTTCCGCAAGCGTTTATGATCTCTGAATATTGTCTCTTTATTGTGCATCTGTCAAATACTTTCGTTTCTATTTGCCTACTATTGCAATTTGTGTGCCTTGAAAGATTATGGTAGCTGAGGTTCTCCCAAGTGAAAGATAAAGCTCTGGAGGAAAGCTGTGCCGAGGTTCTCTTAGGTCCTGGAGCACTTGTGTAAGTCCCGCTAGGCAGGTGGCCGCTAAGGGCAGTTTATGGTGTTGGGCTGTTCGAAGGTTCGCTAGGAGTTTTCTTTAGGAGCATATAAGGTTCAACTTGGGGTTCGCCAGGATAACTGGATTGGTACTGCAGAGAGTAGCAAGACGTAGAAGGTCAAGTAGCAGAAGAAAGATAGACGCACGAGACAGATCAATCTTCAAGCTTCATTCTCCGTCGGAGGAAGGCTCTGAGTTACAAATGATATATATTATAAAATATATAATATATATTTTAATTTATATAATATTTTAATATGTTATGACATGACACATCCAAAACATCAACATCACTATTCATTTCTTCCTCTATATTGGGAAATGTAAATTTTAAAAAATATTTTTATTGTGGTGGTGTAATAAGTGCTATATATGTTGTAAACCAATTATAATTGTTATTGATTATGCAATTAATTTTAAATATTGAAATAAGTGAAGACAACAATAAGACTTGAAATATATTAACCAATTAGAAATGAGAAAAATGAATATTTTTACTATATCAAAAAATATATATTTATTTTCTTAAGTTAAACATTACATTTTACAAACAAATTTAAAATATAAAGCAAATTAATGTCAAATCAATAGCAAATTCATTGCTATATTCATGCTTTGGCATTGAGGGACTAATAAATTGCTACATAGCTTTTGTAGCTTTGAGATCGAGAGTGGAGGATTTATAAACTAGTATTATAAACTTGGTGTTTTGTTATTAAGTCTATTGTTTTGAATTTCAATAAAGTTTAATTCTTGAATTTTGGTTTTATGGAAATCTATCTTTAAAATTTATGTTATTTTTCCACTTCATTTGACTTGTTTTACTTAGTTTATGATCGATGATTAACTAAGTATAAAATTAACTAGTGTGAATCTTCTCTTGTTTTATGTTAATTTTTTATTTATAAAATATTTTTTTAAAACAAAGATGGATAGGATTATATTATAAATGGCGACTGCATTAATGCCGAAATAATTAGTGTTAAAAAAATTCCCAAGCTTCAGAGGGACCTTCGGTAAGACATAAGAGAATGTCAACCTCAAATGCTCTATCTCTGATAATTTAGATACAAAAAAGCTTTCATGTTTCCAAGACTATACTACGACATAAGAGTGTAACAAAAAAACAATTTTGCAGAGCATGGAACCTGAATTAATTGAACTTAGGATGACGTCCACCTTTGTCTGAGGGTCTTCATTCTTGTTGCAGTGTGGTTGATATTGTAAATTCTAGTTGACTTCACAGGAAGCTTGGGAGCCCATAGAAGGAACCAATGTTTGTTGTTGATTATGTCATGGCATTGCCTCACGAATTGCCTTGGTGTGAGAACAGATTTGCTTCGAATGCATGTTGACTTTCCTCATGATGATTGCCAACTCTTTATCCATCTTATGTTCATTGTCTTGGATTGATTTTTCCAACTAGGCATTATATTCGCGCAAGGCAGACAGTTCCTATCGCTATAGCCGCAATTTCCCCTTTAGACTTTCCATCTCGCAGGAAGAACAGTGGCAGAGGGGCTGGCTTTGACGCTACATTGGACACTGCA
Organism: Picea mariana; assembly: GCA_032191745.1. Taxonomy (NCBI): domain Eukaryota; kingdom Viridiplantae; phylum Streptophyta; class Pinopsida; order Pinales; family Pinaceae; genus Picea; species Picea mariana. The sequence goes on from JASDQU011029253.1 coordinate 20,868, forward strand.
TGCTGATAAAGATAGAGATGTCATGAATGCAAGGACGACAAAGGATAATACTCAAGAACCAGAGGCAGGGAGAGGAAAACCAGTTGCTCAACAAACACTTGAATATGCTAAAGGCCGAACCACATGATATATTTAAATGCTTCATTGAAGCTCCCATGTGTGGGCACATGACGAAACAAAAGGAAACGTACTTGAATGGCAACGATTCAGGGTGTTGGGAAACCTAACCATGGAACCACAAACGAGAACCCATGCGGGGGTGCACGAAAGAGCAACAAAGACTTCTCCAACAACACAGAGTGACGAAAGGCAAAGGTAATATCCCATATGTGGGCGAGGAGGAGGCCACAAAGCAAACAATGCCCAACATGGGAGAATAACGAAACATGTGCCAAGTGCGACAAAGCATTCGGGAGAGAGAAGAGGTGGAGGCGAGGTATCCACCCAAGTGCATGAATTCGATGATTAGGAGGTAGAAGGTTACATCGACCATATATATATTTTTTGAATTTGCATAATTCTAAGGTAGATAGTGGGTGGATAAATTTCCATTGAGCCTTAGAGATCCTTGGTCCATTTGCCTAACTTCCTTAGCTAGTGAGTCCACCTCACCATTCTCCTCTCGAAAAGCATGGTAGTATTCTATCGAATGGAAATTGTGTTCCTTAGCTTCGATCCTTTGGTATATTCTTTGAAGATTGGGATGAGTGCTTTTGCAGAGCCTATGTAGACCTTTGATAATCAACTCCAAGTCTCCTATGAGAAGAATGCCTAAGACTTTGTTTTCTTTGATAAGTTTTATCCCCATATAAACTGCTAAGACTTTTGCTTAGTTATTTGAAATGCATCCAAGACCCATACAAATTGCAAAATCTTTTTTCCATCGACCATATATAATCCCTCGCACTCCTTTCACTCATACAATCAATACATTAATATATTTTTAATTTTTTTTGATTACCCATAATCAATACATTAAAACATTTCTTTGTTTTAAAAATAAGGAATAGACGGTCACTCCTAATTTCCCTGGTCTTAATATGATAATATGTGAAAACATATAGATTGAAGTATAAAGTACACTAGGCTTAAATATGATATTTAATGATTTCACTAACTCTAACAACTACAAACTCGATTTTTTTTTGGATCTTTTAAAATATTTTCTATATCTCGATAGTCTCCATAATTGTGCCTCTCCCTTCCAACAGCAAAATAAATTTATTAAATTTAAAAATAACAAAATACATAACTTGATTTAATTTAAAAATAATAAAAAAGATTAATGAAATCAGGAAGTTTTCTCTATCGACACCAGTAAAAGCGATATATATCACGGAGAGGGAGGACTTCTCATAATCACCCGCCAAATGTGTTCATATTATTTCCACTATCTATAAATATCGTGTAACAGTACGATGGTGCCTAATTCCCCGTGATTTTGCTTGCTCAGTAGGAGTCGAACCTGAGACCAATGTGAGGGAGCCGAGCATATCAAATCACCGTGTAATCTGTTTCTGGCAATTTTGGCGGGCAAAAGCCTTCAAGGGAAAATTCCAACTCCACTGTTATCATTACACGAGCACGCCCCCCACTGTCCGACCAGATCGACATCGGACGGTGGAAACTTCGTGTCTTAACTAATTGCCATTTAGTCAGTTATTGTTAGTAATCGCAACTGAGTGAAATGAAGGGTTAGTTGCAGATCCGCTCAACCGAATTTCTTCCCATGGCGGGCTTCAAAACCCTCATTGGATTTCTGGAGAAAAAATCAGCGGCAAAAATAAAGGCCCAGGCAAATACAAATCCTCCCAAAGCCGGAGGTATGAGTAATTGCGACCACCGCCCGGAGCCTCCTCCCGCCTCCGGGGTCGAATCCGTGGGGAAGCCGCCGGGGAAGAGAGTGCGCATGAAACAGTCGAGCTTTGAAGTGATCAACAAGGACGGAAGCCTGGTCTTGGAGGTCTCGGCTGCAGGCAAAGGCTCCAATGAAGATAAGTGTGAGAATCTCGAGTCAATTCAAGAGATTCCCGGCAAGAGGAAGAGGCCAGTACGTCAATGTGTCGAATCCCGCCGAGTTAAGACCAAAACCTACGAGGAGGACACACCCGTGGAAGGAAACACAAGTAAAACGGGAGCCAAGCGCAAACTCAAGCAGACTGCGGCTTCTTCTTCTAAAGAGGTCCGTATATGTTTGCTTTTAATGAAGTCTTTGTTTCGCAGCTTAATTTGCCCGTATTTAGTGCCTTCTTGCATGTGTCTAATGTTTCCGAGAGAATTTCATTAAATGAAAGCAATGCACTGTATATTCTAAAGGGAATGATCAGCTACTGCAAGAAAGAGGGAATTATGCAGAGTTTTAGTCAAATGAAAGCAATGAACTGTAAAATTCAAAGGGAATGATTGGCTACTGTAAGAAAGACGGAAATATGCAGAATTTTAGTCAAATTTATCAAAGACTGCCCCGTCAAGCTTGTTTATTTTCTAGCAAACCCGTGGGATTTGCTACTTAATTTGCCTGGACCTGGTGCCTTTTTGTATAAACCTGATGTTTCCGAGAAGATTTCATTAAATATTTTCAGAGATTAAGCTGAAATCAATGTTTTGTAAATTAGAAGATTATGATCGGCTACTACAAGAAAGGATAAAATAACAGAATTTTGGCCAAATTTATTGAATGAATTGCTTGACACAGTCCAGTTCGAAACATAAGGTATGTGAAATAATATTTACTCTAATGTTATACTGCATTGAATAATGGCTCATAGTAGGGGTAGGCTGGGATGTTCGTAATCCCAGGGAGAGGTCAAATAGGAGTCAAACTGGGATAGTAGCCATTGCTCTTTACTATTTGATGCTTCGGAGGCATGGCTTGAAAATACCAGAGGCAAAGACAAAATTGATTATAGTAGTTTTCAACTGAGTAGCATTTTGCCTACATTCTGAAGTGAACGTACCATGACTTAATGCTCAAACTACATAAACATGGACATACGACAAGATAGTATATGTCAGCATGGCTTGAAAATACCAGAGGCAAAGACAAAATTGATTAGAGTAGTTTTCAACTAAGTAGTATTTTGCCTTCATTCTGAAGTGAACATACTGTGACTTACAAACTACATAAACATGGACGCATGGCAAGACAGTTACACTTATTGCCCATAACATCAAAACTGCTAGTAACAGAGAAAGGCAGGATGCTCAGTTGATAAGACATCCACTCGAGGGCTTGCACCCTGATGCTCTCGACTTTTGTTTCCTTCAAATTTTATTGGAATCCAAGGATTTTATAGATACATGATTATATCAGCACTGTTTGAAAATACCAAGGCAAAGGTAAAATTGATTAGAGTAGCTTTCTTCAACATAGCAGCATTTTGGCGACATTCTGAAGAGAACATACCATGACTTAATGCTCAAACTAATAAACAGGGACACATGGCAAGATAGTTACACTTATTGTCCATAACATCAAAAGTGCTAGTAACAGAGAAAGGGGGGATGCTTAGGATGCTTAGTTGATAAGACATCCTCTCGAGGGCTTGCTCCCCAATGCCAGCTTCTCGACTCCACATTTTAATATTTCATCTTCTGAAACATTTTATTTTCCCCTAGAACTTCATGTTAATGATAAATGAAATACAATCAGCATGACCTTAAAAGATTAGTTGCTTGAAATTCTTGTTCATATAGTTGAACTTTATGTGAACCCAAGGATTTTATAGATACATAGAATATATCAACATAGCTTGAAAATCAAGATATCGAGGAAACTGATTGGTGTAGTTTTAATCATATATTCATTTTGCTATATTTTGAAGTTAATATACCATGACCAT
>JASDQU011029254.1:0-14385 GCA_032191745.1 Picea mariana
GGCAGGACACGTGTCAGCGTTGGGGAGCGTCGGGATTTTTACTATCGGAGATTTTGGGAGTATAGAACCATTACGCATCGAAATCGCGATACGCGATTTCCCAAACAGATCTGGACCGTCCATTGTGTAGGATGCGTGTCAGGAGATCCCGTAAAGTCGGGAATCGGGAAATCGGGGTTTCCAGAACAAAAGACTCATACATAACGAAACCGCGACATGCGATTTCCCGAAAGGATCCGGGCCGTCCGCCTGCGAGGACAGGTGGAAAAGGATCGGGCGTCGTCGGCGTTTTACTCCTCGAAGTTTTCGATGGTAAGGAAATTGTGCGATAGGAAATCGCGATCCGCGATTTCCCGATAAGATCCGAGCCGTTCAAATAACAGAGACACGTGGCAAAGGATCCTAGAAGGTCGAAGTTCGGTAAATCGGGAATCGGCGTATCGGGGATTTCAAGGGCATGAAACACCTGCATTACGAAACCGCGATATGTGAAATCCCGATACCATCATAAGCCGTTAATTTAAGGGACACGTGTCGAGAAGCAGGAGAGAATCGGGGATCAGGATATCGCGAGTCCCCGGTATATGTGTTTCGTGTCCTCGCAAAGGCTGAAACCCCGATGGAAGGTTATATGGCCGTAGTCATATGGTCAGTGGTCACATGAACCATGGTATAACCAAGGGGGCTAGTTAGCGAAAAGACGCGTCGAGGGTCTAGGGGACTTGTGCGCCATGACATTGAAAGGTGTCAAGCCCCGACAGGATTTAAGATTGTGGTCCTGTGAATGTTGTGGTCGTATTGACCAGGACTTAGCCTGGAAATCCAGTACGCTAGGAGCACTATCGGAGATCGGTGTTTGTAGTTGTCAAGATATCGTGGGCGTCAAAACCTCGATAGGAGGAACCCCGAATCCTGGTATAGAGTCAGGGATTGGTATTTTGCTAATACGGGTTGGAGGAGATTTCTCATTTGTGGGAGATTAACCCCAAAAATTTTAAATTATGATAGTGGGTGTGTTACATGTTGGCAGGGTGGAATCTATTATACCAATATGTTGTCTATGGATTTGATGGGGCATTGTGTAGGCATCATTGTAGGTGAAGAAACAATATCCTCTTTCCCTTCAACATTCTTCTTCTGCTGGATAAAAGGTGTTGACGATGTATTGGTTGTAGTGGCCTTCTATGCATCCTTTGAACACACTATGAAGAGGATGAATTTTGTGGTATGAGAGATTGCTTTGTGGAACTATTTTGGTGCAACCATAGTTGGAAATACCTCTAGAATCCTATAGAGATGAACTCCCATAGTAATAATGACACTACAGGGCCTAGACTCATAGACAACATGATGTTTCCGCATATATGGTTGGCCCAAAAAAACATCACAAACATCAAGAGGGGAAACATCGCACACTACCTTATCCTTGAAGGGCTTGATGCCATAGGAAAAGAGACACTGTTCACTGACATGAAGATCTCATCCCTGGTGAAGCCACCCAATGTTGTATGGCTTTGGGTGTGGTGTTGTTGACAACCCCAACTATTTGAATACCTTAGCTGATATGAGGTTTTTCTAGTTGTAGTTATCAAAAATGAAATGCAATAGTGTCCCCTTCACCCATATATGTGAATGGAAGAGACTCTCCCCCTCTTCAGGATCTACAGGTTCTTTTGGTTGAATTGTTGTGGTCGCGACAATAGAAGTGGGGTCTTCGTTGATGTTCTATCTATTTTCAATACTTTCTGGATCGAATTTTGAATTAGGTTCAACTCTGTGTCTTTGACCTTGGCCACCAATGACTGTTTCGAGTAACATTCATCGGTGTTGTTCCGGGGGATTTTTTGAAAGTCACACCACTTCCCAGTGTCATTATTCATCTTTCCTTTACCCTTATTGTCCCGTGTCTTAGAATGTTTGTCTAGAGGCTATTGGTTAGGGTCTTCTTTACCATGCTTTGGTTGTTGCAGATTTGCAGACTTTAATTGCCATTTGTTCTGGTGCCTAAATTTCTGCTCGATTTTGATAGCGTATCGATAGGCAACTCCTAATGATGAGATGTTTAGGAAATCCATTTCGGTTTGGATGTACCTATGCAGAGCCCCACAGTATTTGAGAACCATATGTCACTCAGAGTCTTTGATAAGAATCTTGGTGTGCAAGGTATGGAAAGTATTTGTGAACTATGGAAACATTTGGCTCTTCTCTTGCCGCAATGTGGTCCATGTCATGTACTGGTCTTCATAGTTATGAATAGGATAGTAATGTTCCTTGACCATATCCATAAAATCATCCCAAGTGGGATTGTCCCCATATATTCCATATTCCTCTGTGGAAATTTTCTCCCACTAAGTTTCCCACCAATGTTTGACATGGGGAAGAGCATTGGGAAGTGAGAAGGTGATCTTTTCCCCATCGAAAATGTTTTGAACAGAGAAATAACCTTCTAATAGATCAAACCATTTTTCTAGGGCATCCACATCTATCTGACCTTCAAATATGGGAATATCAAAATTAACTTATACTTTGAAGGGAGAGGTTCCTCCAAAATGGCCACTTGATGAATATGCGCATGTTGCTATTGGCAATAATTGAAGGATGTGTGCAAAATTCTCCATCACTTTGTCCCTCCATTGTGTGAGAGATTGCTCAAACAACAGGTTATTAGAATCTTCTTGATCTGAAAATGAAAAAGTCTTGTGTGTGTAAATTTGTAAGTGGAATAGTTATGTGATTTAGGCAATTGGATCAAGTTGAAAACACATAAATTAATGATTTGTTTTACTTAAAATGAGCAGCATAAACAAACATAAACAACCATCATAAGCAGGCACATAACACATCAAAATGATAAAGGAGTTCACCCCTCTCTTGGGATACATATCCTGGTATAGCTTCCAATGGATCATTTTCATTAATGCTCAAAGTGTCAAAATTAGTGCTTTACAATGCTTAGAATGAAAAATAGATGGATTCAGTGGCTCCAGAATGTCCAAATCCCTTAGCTGGGCTCTTCCTGCACCTGGTTTGGCCAAAACCTGAGAAGAAAACACTTCCTAGAATTTTCTCTCCAATAGATTTTTGTACCTACTCGCCAAAACATACTCTGTCAAAAATTAACCTCGCTCCTAGCAGTTTCTGTGCCAAAACCCATCACTCACGCATGTTCCATAATTTGGGTAAAATTTCTGCACCATTAGTGACTAACACCTTTCTCAGCGGAGGTAGTGGTCATGTGCCCCCCTATGTGGCCAAGAACGGACCAAAATTATAGAACCTAGTTGGGTAACCATTGGAAAGTTCCATGCTGGTGGTCATATGTGGTAGGGCATATGTGACCAAGGTTGGGGCTAAGCCCCAATCCCTTTTCCGCCCGGATGATCATTCGATGCGATTTTAATTATTATTCTTGAACATAGTGGTTAAGAAATAAATGTGGGTGGGATGGTAGCTTGGACCTTGCATAATCAATTCCCACTCCTAGAGGTCATGGGTTCAAATTTGGTGGAGTGTTAAACTTTTAAACTAACAATGGGGTGCCACGTGGTGGCCCCTGGCTGGGCCACGTGGCACCTTTCCATTATCCATAAACATGTCATGCGTCAGACTAGGATTGGTCCACCACACCATACCAACTTAGGTTTCCACATCACCTCTACCCATTCAGTAGTATGGTCCCCCTACCATGTCCGCAATATAGTTTGCACAATCAGCCTGTATGAACTATGTACAGTCAACATTTTGCCTATTTGGAAAAGTGGACAGAATGCGATATCTCTCACATATGATGTTAGTTTGAGCCAGTTCAAGTTGCATTGGGATTGTGAGGACAATATCTACGCAATGAATCCATTTTCAAGAAATTCCAAGAACTTTGATTTTTGAGCATATTTTGATCCCCTGGATCACTCCTCCCAATTGGGAAGATTTTGGACCTCTAATAGACTACTTTCAGTCAATATGAATATGTGGGTATAATTTCCTCACCTTTCCAACCTCGATCCATCTATGTTTTCTTGGATTTGTGCCTTTAAGACCAACACAAAGTTATTCCACATTCCCTCATTTTGAAGTGCTCATCTTCCTGTCAAGGATTGTATCCTCATGCAATTCTGAAAGAAATTCCAGCGAGAAGTCATCTATGGAAGGAATATTAACATTACATCCTTAATCATCAATCAAAGGAGGCTCATACAATCTCAAATTCTCAACATTAACAACTGCATACATTAGCATATAAGGAGGCAAATCCAAACATAAGACATTGTTACCAATCTTTTCAAGAATCTTGAAAGGTCCATATCTAATTGGTTTCGGTTTTTTACCTTCTCCTTTAAATGTCTCTTTGCTAATGTAAATACAAACTTCATCTCCAACTTGGAAATTTTGATCAACATGATGGTTTTCATGTCTTTTCTTGTACTTGGCTTGGCTCTTTTCCAACTATTCTTGTACCATTTGATGCACCAACTGAATTTGTTCAATGAACGTCTTTTCTCTATCAATGTCATAATGAACATCAATAGAAATATCCTTCCCAAAGAGAAAATCTAAAGGATATTTTGGAAACTAACCAAAACATGCCTCAAATGGATATGTTTGAGTCAAAGAGTGCTTAGCCCGGTTATAAGCATGTTGAATGTAGTGTAGGTGCTCATCCCAAAGCTTAGGATGTTTGTTGCAATAACCACGAAGAAAATGGAGTATTTTTCTATTCACCATTTTTGTTTGACCATCAGTTTGTGGATGAAATGTTGTGATCTTTTTCATCTTGGTGTCCATGATTTCCCATAAGCTTGACCAAAAGTTCCCAATAAACTAAGAATATCGATAAAAAATAATGGAGTTGGACAACTAGAAATGTACCCAAACATGATGAAAGAACATTTGTGTCATTTTTTTTAGCTATAACCTGCTTCTTACAAAGAATCAAAATACACATTTTTCTAAAACGGTCAGCCACAACATAAAGATAATCATGATTATTTTTTGACATAAGTATAACTCCTACAAAGTCCATGGAAATGCTTTCCCAAGGACGAGAAGGAACATAAAGTGGAGTATACAAACCCAACTTTCTATTTCTAGGCTTGTAGCACATAAAGAACATCCTCTTACATATCTTGAAACACTTTCATTCATGTTAGGTTAATAGAAATAGCTTTCCAAATTAGCCACCGTCTTGCCTACACAAAAGTGGCCAGTAATAAGAGAAGAATGTGCTTCCCTTATGATGTTTACTCTTTCACCCTATGGAATACATAAATTTCCAACATGATACAAAAGCTTATCATGCACATGGTAATCCAATTCCTCAACTTGGTTATAATGACACAAAGTTGCATAAACCTATTTAAAATCATCATCTAAATCATATTGTTCAACATAGCTCTCATGCATGGTAGAATTATTCTTAAGAATAAATGAAGCACTGACAATAGGCATAGAAATAATATCATCAACTTTGTTATAAATTCCTTTCTTATACCTCATAACCAAGTGGAATTGATGTAGAAAACCCATCCATCTGAAGTGCCTTGCTTTCTGTAGATTTGTTTATGATTGTAAGTATTTCAATTGTTGATGATCTGTGTGAATGATAGTTTCTTTTCCCAACAATTAATGTTCCCATTTTTCACACTTTGCACCAATGCATACAACTCCTTATCATATGTAGGATAATTAATCACAACACCATTAAAAGTTTTAGAATGAAAACAAATGCGATTACCATGTTGCAACAAGACTTCTCCCATTTCATAATTGCTTGCATTTGTTTTTATCTCAAATTGTTGTCTCAAATTAGGAAGTGAAAGAACTGAAGTTGAACTAATCTTCTCCTTCAATGCATCAAAATGTTTTTGTTTCTTTCCTCCCCATTGGAAAACTTGTTTGATGCTTGTCACTGCATGTAATGGAGCTGCAATTGAACTAGATTTTATGATCAGAATGAAATGAATACAGATTATTAAAATATTCTTAACACAGAATAACAGAGATACAGTAAAACTGGTTTTCTATTCAATAAGGAAATAAGTTGAAACTGTAAAATGCAATGGAAAACAAGCTTGCTGGAATGGTGGTAGCTTATCTCTGAGAAGAGAGGTGATGGTTACACTCATTCAAAAAATATGATTAAAATGAGGATATGAAAGCCTTCTTTACAATAAAGCAGAATGTCACAAACCCTAGACATCCATAAAACCTAACCCTAGGAGATGAAGCGCCAAAAGTCATGTGGGCCCCATTTGGGTAAGTTAGTACATCAACTTCCTGGGGTCGTAACTTTTTCATATGATCTTCATTTGGGGCACACGATAGCTAATTGGAAAGGTATCGTCGATGATATTTATTTTAGGGTATCAATTAGAGCCTTCAACTATCATTGAGAAGCTATATCCCAAAAAACTTGCATTTAGGCCCTCAAAATGACCTCGAAAGTTAAAAAATGCTAAAAATAGTAAATTGCCAAAATTGCAAGAAAATTGTTTTGAGCTAGTTGGAAAAGGTGGGTGGCCAACGATATCCACCTGGATCAATAATCCCTCGTTAGGAAGCAATGGTATCCAATGCATTGAGTCCCCCCATTAGATGAGGAAATGTCTACTGAATTTATCCCTAGCTGAGCGACTTTCCTTGAGTCCACAATCTCATCACTCGATTCCTGTTACATGCAGTCAGTGTTGATCTTTGTTGGTGTCAACTGATATTCTATCTCTGAGGTGTCCAATAATGGTGGGAAATATGGCCGAATGAGAGCCACGTTGAAGACTGGGTGCAGGCCAAGGAAAGGGGGAGTGTTGAGCTCAAAAGAATTGTCAACCACATCCTCAGTGATGGTGTACGACTGATAATGGAGTGGGAGAAGCTTCCGATGGGGACCTATAAGGTGTTATTTCTGCAAGTGAAACCAAAATTTGTTGCCCAACTGAAACTTATGTGGCACCCGATGTTGATCATGGTACTGCTTGCACTTAGCATTAGACTTCTATAGAATATCCTAAACCTATTGGAGGATGTGCTGGATCCACTCAATGAACTAGGTGGATTCGTCATCTTCTGGTGGAGCAGGGGATGAATTGACCGAGGTGGTCTCTAGGGGTAGTTCAACATCCATGGGGACCAATGGATGGAATCCCAAACCCATCTGAAAAGGGTTATGTCCAGTTGAGCTATGGAGGGCTCGGTTGTAGCTATGTTGGACATAGGGAAGACTCTCATCCCATGTGCAGTTTATTTTTGAATTGTACATGCGCAGAATATGTACGATCATCCAATTGATGAACTCATTTTGGCCATCTATCTGGGGGTGGAAGGAAGTGGATTTGGTGATCTTGGTTTCCAGTAGTGACCAGAGACTTTACTAGAATGTGTTGAGGAACCGACTGTCACGGTTTGAGATAATGGTTTGTGGGATCCAAAAATTTACTCATACTCATTTAAAGAAGAGCTTGGCAGTGGATTCGACTGTGATGTTCTTCTTGCAAGCGACTAGAATCGCCATGTTGGAAAAGATATCAACAACCAATAAAACATAGTCATTTCCCCTCTTGGTGGATGGGAGGCTCGACATCTAGTCCATTGAGATGGATTCCCACAGCCTGTCAGGAGTAGGAAAATGGGTTTACAGGCCTTGTTTCTTTGTGGTCGGTTTGGCAATAGCGTAGGTGGTGCAGGACCTGATATAATTTCCAACATCTTGTCGAAGTTTAGACTAATAGAAATTTTTTTGAAACACTACCACTGTCTTTTCAACACCAAAGTGTCATGCCACCCGACTGTAGGGATCTTCCAAATCAACCTCATGCGCTCGCTTGAAGGAACACAGAGATGGCCCAGACGACACAACAACCCATCCTGAAGATGGAAATTAGTGATGACCGATTTGGTGACCAACATTTGGTAGGAGGTGGAGAATTCAGGGTATGTCTCATAGAGGTGGGACCATTCAAAGGTATTGTGGCCACAAGAGTCTAGCACTGTGGTGAGTACCGCAACTAGAGGTCAGCTGAGGAAATCAACAACTCAGTTGGTACTTCCTATTTTATACTTGATGTTGAGGTGGAATTGTTGTAAGTATGTGGATCACTTGTGATGGAAGTCATTCTACAATTTGCCTTGGGTCTGCATGAACTGTAGTGGCTTGTGATCAGTGTGGATGATTGTCTCCTTCTCAAGAATGTAATGTCTCCACTGGCAGTAGTCTTTCATAATGGAGTACATTTCTTTGTCCTAAGTAGGGTACTTACGGACAACATATGATAGTGTCCCACTATGATACGCCACGAGGTGGCCGTGTTGAGTGAGAATGGCGCCCACAACATATTTTGAAGCATCAGTCTTGATATCAAAGGGATGTTGCAGGTCTAGTAATGAAATTATTGGGGATGAAGAAAAACAATTCTTCAAGTCCTCGAAGGATTGTTGTTGGGACAGGCCCCACACAATTTTTTCCTTACCACCACCCCTGGTTACTTGTCTGAGGGCCCATGTCATATGAGAGAATCCCAACATGAACCTGCGATATAAATTGGCGAGGCCCAAGAAGATCTGAATTTCAGTGAGTGTGGTTGGTACTGGCCAGTCATGGATGACCTGGATCTTGGTTGGGTCCACATGCACACCATGTTGATCAATGATGTAGCCTAAGTAATGGACTCTATCCATGTCGAAAGAAAAATTTTTCAAGTTTGCATATAGTTTGTGCTGCCTCAGGGTGTGCAAAACCTATTGAATATGCTGCAAGTGTTCCACCCAAGTATTTTTGTAGATGAGGATGTAATAAAGATAAACCACTACAAAATTATTGGTGAAAGGTCATAGGATATCGTCCATAATCCTCATAAAATTTGTTGGAGCATTTGTCAAACCAAAGGGAATGATCAACCATTCAAAAATACTTTCTTTTGGCTTGAAGGAGGTCTTCCATACATATATTTGTTCTATGGGACCTAGTGGTAGCTAGAGTTCAGATCAATATTAATGAAGTATTTATCCCTTGTGAGTTGATCAAGGAGGTCATAGATTCAGGGAATCAGGTACCATTTTCAGACTGTGATTTTATTTAGGGCCCAGTAATTAATGTAGAGTCGCCAGGTCCCGTCTTTCTTCTGCACCAACATGATTGGGCTCCCACAAGGTGATAATTTTGGATGAATGTTCCCCTTGTGGAGTAGTTCTTGGATCTCCTCTTGATATCCTCATTTTCTAACAGAGAGACGTAGTAGACTGGCCCATTGGGTAGAGGTGTGCTTGGGGTCATATCGATGGGATGCTTGACCTGACAGTGCAGAGGTACCTCAGTAGGAGAAGAGAAGATATATGAGTATTGTTTCATGACCTTATCCACTTGATTATGTTGTGTGGAGAGATCAGCCACAGAGGCCTTGGATGTGGCTGCGATATTTCGCTCACTCTGAGAGCGAATCATGAAGAAGAAAAATTTCCCGATCTGAGAGATGACCTTCTTACATTGCTTGGTAGAGATCAAGGAAGTAGCACTAGGAGGGATTGCCTTGGGTATCCTATACAATTTCCTATTCAAAGTAATAATAACACTATGAGGCATAAACTCATATAAAACATGAAATTTCCATAAATAAGGTTGGTCCAAAAGAACATTACAAAATTCGAGAGGCGCAACATCACACAATACCCTGTCTTTGAAGGGATTGATGTCGTATGAAAATCAACATTTTTGGCTGACACAGAGATCGCTTCCTTCGCAGAGTCATCCAATGGTGTGGTGTTGTGGGTGCGGCGTTGTCGGCAAGGCCAACTTCTTGATGACCTCTACTGATATGAGGTTTTTCTAGATACCGCTATCAACAATGAAGTGTAGAGGGGTGCCTTTTACCCACATCTATGAATGGAAGAGGTGCTCACCTTCTTCTGGATCATCTGGTTCACAAGGATGGAGCTTGGTGGTAGCAATGGTGGCACTAGGTTCCATGTCAATGATCATTCTTCCTCTTTGTGGTTTTGAATCAGAGTCAGAACCTGCATATGATTTATAGGTTTTCAGTTCGAAAACTAGTGACTTCTTTGAGCAACAATCAACACTGTTATGCCAAGGTCTCTTACGTAAGTCACACCACTTCCCGATATCTTTCTTTTTCTTTCCCGTGTCCTTTTTTGCTTGCGGATTGGACTAGTTGTCTTGATGCCATCCATATTTTCTCTATCCTTTTTTATGTGGGTTGGGGCCTCCCTTTCCTAGCTTTTGCTGTGAGGGGTTTCGAGGCCCAAATTGCCGCATATTTTGTTTGATATTCTGCTTGATTTTGATGGCATATTAGTAGGTCGCGCCGAAGGATGAGATGTCCATAAATTCCATTTCATTCTATATGTATCTATGCAGAGAACCACGATACTTAAGCACCAGATGTTGCTCTGAATATTTCATACTCAGCTTGGTGTGCAAGGTATGGAAGATATTTGTCAACTCTGGCACTACTTGGTCCCTTTCTTGCTATAGTGTGGTCCATTTGGTATACAAGTCGTCATAACTTCCGATAGGGTAGTATTGTTCCTTAATAGCATCCCTGAAGGATTCCCAGGTGGTCATGACTATAAATAATGAGGGTTCCTCTGTTTCCTTTTTCTCACAGTAAGTTTCCCACCAATCTTTGACATGGGGAACGACTTTAAGGAGCAAAAAAGTAATCTTTTCTCTGTTCGAAAAGTTATGGATAGAAAAATACCCTTCCAGTAGATTCAACCACTTGTCTACAACATATGCGTCTATCTAACCTTCAAATATAGGAATATCGAAGTTTATTTGTACCTTTAATGGGGCGGTGCCTCTGCTCGAGGAAGATGTGTCACCTGTTGGTAGATGCCAAAGGAATTGCGTGAAACTATCCATCATCTCATTCCTCTATTTCATGAGGGATTCCTCAAGAAACATTTTGAAAGGATATCATGTCCTATCATCTTTCTTTTCTCCTTCCATGAGAGGTCATTTGGGCATGTGAGAGATTTTTTCCTCAAGAGAAACAAGCTTGAGACCCAATTCTTTGTACCCTGACCTTGTTGGGGACATGCATTAAGACGACAAGGAGAAGACCGCTCTAATACCACTGATCCATATTTTATGAGAAGAATGAAATGAATACAGATTTTTGAAAGATTCTTAACACAAAATAACAGAGATACAATAAAAGTGGTTTTCTATTCAATAAGGAAATAAGATGAAAATGTTAAATGCAGCGAAAAACAAGATTGTTGGAATGGTGGTGGCTTATCTTTGAGAAGAGATGTGACGGCCGTGCTCATTCAAAAGAAGATGATTAAAATGAGGCTCTGAAGGCCTTCTTTAAAACAAACCAGAATGTCACAAACCCTAGATGTCCAAAAATCCTAACCCTAGGAGATGAAGCGCCAAAAGTCATAAGGACCCCATTTGGGTAAGTTAGTACATCAACTTCTTGGGGTCGTAACTTTTGCATATGATCTTCGTTTGGGGTGCACGATAACTCATTGAAAAGGTATCATCGAGGAAAATCATTTTGGGGGATCAATTAGAGCCTTCGAATATCATTGAGAATATCGATCCTGGAAAACCTTCATTTAAGCCCTCAAAATGGCCCTAGAAGTTAAAAACTGCTAAAAATAGTAAATTACCAAAATTGCCAGAAAAGTGTTTTGAGTCAGTTGGAAAAGGTGGGTTCTCATTGATATTCACCTAGATCAGAAATTGAAGAGAAGTTAGCAATAAACTTTCTCCAATATTGGGCAAATCCAAAATGACTTTGACCTTGGAAGGATCTATTTTCAGTTCTCCTCCTCCAACAATATGTCCCAAGTAAACAAGTGAGGTCTTTCCAAAATAACATTTAGACATATTTAAAAACAAATTTTCTTTCTTCAAGACATATAAAAATTGCTTTACATGCATAACATGCTCTTCACGAGATTTGCTAAATACAAAAATGTCATCCAAGTAGATAATCACACAATCATCAAGAAAAGGCCTTAAGACATCATTCATAACTCTCATGAATGTAGAAGGAGCATTACAAAGCCCAAATGGCATAACCATACATTCAAACAAATCTTGATTTGTTTTGAAAGATGTATTCCAAGTGTCTCCTTCAACAATCCTAATCTGATGATATCCACTTCAAATCCAACTTAGTTAAATACTTAGCATCTTTCAATTGATCAAGCAAATCATCAATTCTAGTAAGAGGATAATGATTCTTTATCATAATCTTGTTCAAGTCTCTTAAATCTACACTCATACGCCATGTACCATATTTCTTTGGTACTAAAACAATTGGTGACCCACATGGAGATGTGCTTGGCATGATAAACCCTTTGTCAAGAAATTCTTGGATTTGTTTTCTTAATTTCAACATTCTCCATGATTGACATCTTGTACGTACCAATGTTTGAAAGAGGACAATCTTGTTGCAATTAAATCTCATGTTGGATACCCCTTTTAGGAGGCAATCCTTTTGGTTTCTGAAACATCTCATCATATTGGTAAACAACCTCATATAAATCATATTTTAAATTTGCATCACAACCTTGGAAATCTTCTTTTTCAACATTGTCTTTGGGTTTGATCATCAAGAGTACAAAGTTCTTACTAGCATTGAATAATCTCTTCATTTGTCTAGCATTTACAAGTGACAAATTCATCTTCTTTGTATGTTCTCTAACAATGTACTCAACTCCATTTTTAAAATTTAAAATGATATTTGTTCTCATGGCAATGAAAGATGGCTCTCCTATCATATAATAATAATAATAATAATAATCTATTTTTTAAGGTCACAGACAAGCTAGACACCAAATTGGTGTATGAGACCCCCTCCACCCATCGATTTGACTGGTAAAGTATATGGAAGTATACATACCCTAACCCCCTCTAGATGTGAACTTGTGACCTCCTAGGAGGAAACACATGTTCTTAACCATTAGGCCCACTCAGGATTTGTAATACCCCAAGGCCGAGCCCCTAATATTTTTTAATCATGAATTGTAAAAATGTTTCATAGGCTGGTGAGCCAAGTAATGATAAGCTAGGAGGCTTATGTGATATTTGGGCCAGAGAGCCTAGGATTCTAAGGCCAAGAGATTGTTTTTTATATGTAAATATTCAAAGAATTAATATAAAAGCATCACTGTGTGTAGACTGACCATGATGAAATAGTATGGGGGACTAGGATCCACTAGGTTGGGTAAGGGAAGGGGGATGAGAGGCTGGAAAAATGGGCTCAGATTAAGAGATTAAACATTAGAGAATAATATATATTATTATTATAAATGTTGTGAGGAGGATATGAATTTATCCTAAGTTCCTTTTGGGAATGGGAAAAACTTCCAAATGGAGAGGAACGTGCTTCATGAGCGCTATGTGTCATCATAGGCACATGAAAATATATGTGGGGATTTTGACTATTCAGGGATCCTTTTTTTTTCATTTCTTCCACTCATTCACACATCTAGGAGGAAGTAGTAAAATGGTGAACTCCATTGTTGAACCCTCGACCATCCCGAACCTCTGTAACGAGCCTGAAATGATACCTTTGTTGAACCTGTACCCTACAGGATCCCTGTGTTTTTCTCTACCATTGTCGAGCCCCACATAAGGCTTATTTTTTTTCTATCATCCTTTCCTGTGTGTTGAGGAGATGGATTTAAGAAGAAGGTTGTCAGGACTATGGATTGAAGAAGTGGGTTTTCAAGCCCATGGATTGAAGAAGCAGGTTGTCAGGCCTGTGAGAAACTCTCTCTAGGTGAGAGAGTTTGCTAAGGAAGCGAGTTCTCCTGGAGGGAGTCCAGTAGCTTCTACAAAGCTCTGAGAATTCTTGTATGGCATGTTGTTGAAGCCCTGGAAGGGAGGTGTAGCAGCCAATGGAATGTGTGATAGTGAAGTTGCATACTCCTGGGGTGGGACAGGCATGTGGGGAATGCGATTCTGTGAGTGGTGCGCGTAAGTGGCCTCTTGGAGGAAATCCTTCCGATAGATTGTTGCAACTTCATGTTGTCCTTTCCTAGCCTAGGAATCCCTTGCCCAGTGGAGTCTAGTCCCAACTCAGGGGTGATCCACTGTTGAGAGTGATGAGTAGCGTGGTCTAAGGATGGGAGGTCTGTGGAAGGTCTACACACAGCTGGTGCACTACAATTAAGAGATAAGTATCATTCTGTGATTAATGGTTAATGAAGTTATTTAGTGCAACTCTATGGTTCTTATAATAATATCATGTGTTTCGTTGCATGTATGCTTTCATGTTATCTTTGTTTATTTATGTTAAGTTTATATGTGATTTATTCCACAAATATCTTTGTCTTCCATAGCCCAATAGGTCTATGCCTAAGCATGGACAATGTTAAATTATCTAGTATCAGAGGAGTTTGGTTTTGGAGTAGTGG
>JASDQU011029255.1:0-12781 GCA_032191745.1 Picea mariana
TAACCCTGGGAGTTAACCTAACTCAACAGAGAATTAGAAGGAAAAGTATAAGTAAGAGGCTGGGGTGCACCTATTACTCATTATGGTTTTGGATTAGCATTTTCTATTGCTCTTGAGCATTCAGTTTGGGGGTTTTGTTGTACAAACCCTTGTGAGCAACTCAGTGGTGAAATATCCACTCACCTTGTTCCACAACTTGGTCTCGGGGATGAAAGACTCCTCCACACCATTCTAGTCTTAGGGCCAAATTATCGAGGGAGGTTCGATCCAGCGTATCCTAAGGGCCTAGGGCCATTCCGACAGTTGGGTTTTGTTTGTAGGGGAAGGACCATCAGTTTGAGGGATTTTCTGGAGGGTTATCATCATTTTATATTTATCTACAGATTGCGAAGTTGTGTAGCCATAGGGGACGTCCTGTGATTCAGTAAAACTCAGATCTAGGGAGATATTCTTGATATCTGAGACCAAAACTTCTCCCAGAAGGTTATCATAGCCTGATCTATATTTTTGGAGAGTTTCAGAGCATTTGGAGGCCTCCTTAATCAGGTCTGAACCAGCCAGGGTTTCAGTCATCCAGTGGGGCACACCATTTAGTAAAGAATTCATATCTACGGGGTTTGAGAGTGGATTTGGGAATTTGGACATCTGGGTTTTCCTTACAGTTGCCTGATCCATCATTTGGCATATTTCTTGGGATGATTGGACAATTTTGGTAGCAGGGAAGAATTATTCAGTGCTTCAGCATTCTAGCAGGACGGGGCACTTTCTAGCTTGGAGGTTGAGCATTAGTGCAGCTCAGATCTGCTTGATTTAGTCTTCATTGTATATCCAGCCTTTGGAGGCTTATTTTGTATTGTCGGGAGCATTTTGTAGCAGCTCATATCTATTGCTTGTACGACCATCTAAGGTTTATGCCAGATCGGCCATCTATTGTACATTGCTCATACTGAGAAGGTCAGATCTTTGCTTGTGCTTCTACATCTTGAATATATTGTGATCTTCATGTGTTGATGAATCTTGTATGCACTTAATAACTCAATAAATTAGTAGTAGTTAGTGATTCCAAGAAAGAATTTGGCTTGGGATCATTACAGTATCAAAGCGAAAGGTAACTCACAGGAAAAGAGGGTTCCTGGTTCGAGTGGGAGCATTGCTGGAAAATGAAAAGTTTAGGGTTGATAAATTTATCGGCCAAAACTACCAGTTATGGAAGATGCAGATGGAATATTATTTATATTAGAAGGATCTATTCCTACCATTGGGTGGAATAGAAAAAAATTCGATGGCCATGAAGGATGAAGAATGGGAGGTTCTTGACAGAAAGACACTAGGAACGATATGGCTGAGCCTGACAGCATCGATGGCTTTTAATATTTTGAAAGAAAAGATAACGAAGGAGCCGATGGATGCATTGGCTAAACTGTATCAAAAACCCTCGGCATCCAAAAAGGTATTTCTAATGAAGACATTATTTACTATGAAGATCTCAGAAGGTGGGTCTGTTGCAGATCATTTAAATGAGTTTAATATGGTTACTAATCAACTAAGCTCTATAAAAGTGGAATTTGATGACGAGGTTAGGGATATTCTAATCTTGTGCTCATTTCCAGAAAGATGGAACGACTTGGTCATGGCTGTAGGTAAATCTATCTCTGGTTCAAATACTTTGAAATTTGATGATGTTTTTGGTGTTATCCTTAGCAAGGAAATGCAACCGAAAAGCACAGGTGATACATTAGGTAATGCGTTGAACATGGATAACATGGGAAGACAAAAGGATAGAGGAAAGCGCTCAAGGAGCTATGGGAATTCTAGTAAGGGAAGATCCAAATCCATATTTGGAAAGATAGAGTGTTGGAATTGTGGGAAGAAAGGACATTTGAAGAAATACCGTAGAGCTCCAAAGAAACAAAGAGATGGGCAACATGAGAAAAATTAGGAAGAAAATGTAATATGTGATGTGTTATAAGATGCTTTGATTCTTTCTATACATAATATTTATGAGTCTTGGGTAGTATATTCAGGGGCTTTATTTCATGTCACACCCCATAAGAAACATTTTCTAGATTATGTTCAATGTGATTTTGTACAGGTTCATTTGGGTGATGATGCACCATGAGAAATTGTTGGAATGGGAAAGGTAAAAATAAAGGAAAGCAATGGAAACCAATTGTTGTTGAAAGAGGTAAGACATGTTCCATATACAAGGAAAAATCCAATTTCATCAGGGCAGTTGGAAAGTGAAGGTTGTATATCCATATTTACAGATAAGGTGTGGAAGGTCACCAAAGGATCATTGGTGATAGCAAAATGAGATAAGGTAGGTACATTGTATTTATGTACTGATAATACTGACTCTTCTATCTCTTTAGATTCCTTAGGGGTGGATACAACACTGTGGCATCATAGGCTTGGACACATACGTGAGAAGGGGATGCATATACTTCACAAAATACATTTTTTTCCAGATATTAAACAAATTGATTTGAATTTATGTGAGCATTGTGTTTATGAAAAACATAAGAGAGTCATATTTCTCACAGCCGGAAAAGAAAAGAAGAGTGAAAGATTGGAGCTTGTACATACAGATGTATGGGGACTAGCTCAGGTATCATCTCTTGGTGGCTCTCATTATTATGTTACTTTTATTGATGATGCAACTAGAAAAACTTGAGTTTATTGCATTCGACAAAAAATTGATGTTTTTGATACTTTTAAGAAATGGAAAGCTTTGGTTGAGAATGAGACAATAAAAAGGTTGAAGTGTCTCAGATTAGAAAATGGAGGTGAATATTGTAGCAAGGAGTTTGACGATTACTATTCATACCATGGGATTCGTAGAGAGAAGACAGTTCCAGGAACACCACAAGAAAATGGTGTGTCAGAAAGGATGAACAGGACAATCATGGAGTGTTGAAGGAGTATGATATTGCATGTTGGTTTTTCCTTACAATTCTGGGTAGATGTTGTAGATATTGTTGTTTAATTAATAAACAGAGGACCTTCAAGCTCTTTGGAAGGTAGAATTATAGAGGAGGCATGGATAGGTAAAAAGGTAAACTAATTGTTTTTTAAGATTTTTGGTTGTGAATCATTTTTCCATATTGATAAAGAAAATAGAACAAATCTTGAGGCAAAATCCAAGAAGTGTACCTTTATTGGATACAGTGTTAATCATTTTGGTTATCGCTTATGGGATTATGAAAATAACAAAATCATTAGGAGTAGACATGTCATATTCAATGAGAAGGTCTTGTACAAAGATCAGTTGCAGGGAAAGAAAAAGGAAAAATAAAAAATAGAATACATAGTGCTTGATGAGATCACTGGAAAACAAATTTCAAAGGAACCAGATAATCAAAATGTACAATAATAGGAGAAAAAGGTACCTCAAACTCCTGTAAGTGTTTTTAGAAGATATACAAGGTTAAGTAGACCCCCTGAATGATACTCTTATTCATTGTATTATTTATTGTTGATTGATTCTGGTGAACCATAATGTTATGAATAGGTAATGTAGGTAGAAACTAAAAAGAAATGGGAGAAAGGCATGAAAGAGGAAAGGGATTCCTTGGTAAATAACCAGACTTGGGATTTGGTTCAGTTTCCTGTAGGAAAAAGATCACTGCAGAATAAATGGGTTTACAGGTTGAAGGAAGAAGATGGTGGAAAAAAGTGATAGAAGGCTAGACATGTAGTAAAGGGGTTTGCACAAAAGAAAGGTATAGATTTTGATGAAATCTTTTCTCTTGTTGTTAAAATGACTTCAATTAGGACCATTTTAAGTCTTGTGGAAGTAGAAGATTTGCATCTTGAAAAGTTGGATGTAAAAACAACTTTTCTCCATGGGGATTTGGAGGAAGAGATTTATATGCAGCAGCCATATGGGTATGAGGTCAAAGGGAAGGAGAATTTGGTATGCAGGTTGAAGAAGAGATTGTATGGCCTAAAGCAAGATCCAGGGTAGTGTTATTTTAAGTTTGATAGGTCTATGATAGAACAAGGTTATAGTAGATGTCATTCTGATCACTTTGTTTATTTTAAAAGGATAGAAAATGGAAGCTATATTATCTTGCTATTGAATGTATATGGCATGCTTGTTGCAGGGTCTAATATGCAGGATATAAATGTGCTCAAGAAGAAATTAGCTAATTCATTTGCGATGAAGAATTTGGGTGCTACAAAGAAAATCCTTGGTATGAGAATAACAAGAGACAGGGAAAATCACAAATTGACATTGTCTCAGGGTGAGTACATAGAGAAGGCGTTGGAGAGGTTTAGAATGCAGAATGAAAAACTAGTTAGTGCACCTTTGGCCGACCATTTCAAATTAACTAAGGAAATGTGTCCCAAGACACAGGAGGAGATATAATACATGTCCAAGGTCCCTTATCCATCAACAATTGGCAGCTTGATGTATGCGATGGTTTGCACACGACCAGATATTGCACATGCAGTGGGAGTTGTGAGAATGTATATGAACAATCCAGGTAAAGAACATTTGGAGGCATTAAAGTGGATTCTCAGGTATTTGAAAGGTACTACTACTCATGCATTATGTTTTGGAGCTTCAAACACTGTTCTACATGGATATGTTGATTTAGATAAGGAGGTTGATAAAGATAGCAGGAGGAGCACCACAAGGTATGTTTTTACTATAGGTGGAACAACAGTAAGTTGGATTTCGAAACTGAAAAGGTTGTTTCACTTTAAACAAAGAGGTAGAGTATGTTGTTGCTACAAAGGCTAGTAAAGAAATGATTTTGTTACATAGGTTTATGGAGGAATTGGGAAATAAGGAGGAGAATAGCAGGTTGTACTCTCACAATGAGAATGTCATTCATCTGGCCAAAAAATCAACCTTCCATTCTAAGACTAAGAATATACATCTGAGGTACCATTTCATATGATCCATCTTGGAAAATGGACATTTGAAGTTGGAAAAGATATACACTAGCCAGAATCCTGCAAACATGTTAACAAAGGGAGTAACCAGGAAGAAACTGAGTTCCTACTTAGTTTCAGTTGGTCTTTAAGAATCAATATGAAGATGAGAAATTTTCCAAGTCTAAAAAGGATCATATTCCAACATATGCAATAGCGATGGATTTGTTGAGATTAGTCTCCAAGTGGGAGATTGTTGGTTGTGGAGCCTAATTATCTTCCTGATTCATAGGTATTTGTTTCTATCCATGTTTATACCCCATGAAGACTTTACGCTCTGGAATAATGTACACTCCTCCACATGGGGGAGTGCAGAGGGGGGTTACCCCCTCTACGGGGTCCAAGGGCAAGCAGGCCCCCAAAGGAAAAATTTCCTTGTAAATGTATATTGTAATTTCACTATAAATCTAGACCGTTCATTATAAGGTCGCATATCTGATGATAGAATTTATGTTATGGTTTTTTTCCCTAGAAGGAAATCCTCTTTTATGAGGGAAATGTATTGAAACTATGCATCATTGCGAATATTGTATTCCGAGAGAGGAGATTGTGAGAGTAAAGAAGAGGAAGATACAATGGGTGTGTTGTAGGTTGTATCCCTTCATTTGCTAGATAATAATAAAGGAAGGCCATGGAAATTTATCTGGTGGATGTATCCCACACTGGGTGAACCATGTATAGTCGTGTCTCTATTTTATTGTGTATCTTCTATGTTTTATTTCTGCATTTATTTTATTTTATTGCTCCGCGATCTTGTTTTTCTAACATTCCCTTGGTTCGTCTAGTCCTTGTTGAGTCTTTTTTGTGCTTTGATCTTATTTGATGCTTGATTTCGGACTTTTCCTCTTATTTCTGCTTCATTAATAAGTTTACAGTGTCATTAACCCGGTCTCTGCTAAGTCTGGGCAATTCTTGTGTCTTGTTCAACATTTCCAGGCATCAATGCTCCCCCAGAGAGATTTACAGAGCATTAACGCTCCTCCCTAGTGGTTTAAAGAGTGTTACTAATGCTCCATACTAGGCTTCTGAGGATCATTGACCCCTTATCAACTCTTTGTCTCCCTTTTCTCATGAGTTTTGATCTCCTATTTTGCCTGGTTTCAAGAGTTTTTCCCTATTTTTCTCAGTTCTTTGATTGGAGGCTTTGTACCAGAGTCCTTAGGGTTTGTTTTTTACTTTGTTTGTCTAAGGGATTGGCCTTTAACACTTATTTTACCTCCATTGAGTTTGCAAATTCTTTAGTTTGTAAAATTGTATGACTTCCTTGGGCTAATAAGATCCCTTGGTTGAACCTACCTTCCAGTAGTTTGATCTTCATCCCGAAATTCTTCATACTTTTGATTAAGTTGATTGTTTTTTAATTTTTCATTAAGTTGAAATTTAAAAGGTTGCTTTGTTTTGAGTTTCTTTGTTGCCTTCATTAGAAATATTTGGTCTTTTGAATGCTTGAGACTATATTTTTTGCTACAACCCTACCTTAATCTTTGATTTTTGTTGCTCCTTTTTTACTATTTCAAGGAGTGATTGTCTTCTTTCCCTTTTACATTATTTGGGTTCTTGTTTGAATAATTCTTTGAGTACTTGTCAACATTTTGAGTGGACATTTTGTTTGATCTTTTTTCTTCATATTCCTTTGTATATAGAATGGATTATTTCATTAAAAGTAAGAAAGTAGAAAGAAGTTGTATTTATTTGAGTTCAATGCATATACAATCAAACAAAAAGAAATTTTGAAATCTATTTTTTGGGTGGTGCATTTTTTAGCTTGCATTTTAAAGCAAAAAATTGCATGGTTTTTGGCATTTTTGAGCTTTCATTCTTAAAAACAATTCCCCCTCATGGTCGAGGGAGTGGTGGGGAATGAATCATGTTTCCTGCAATTGCTTTGACTCAGATATTATACACCTTTTGTATTCAAATATTAATTCATGTTTCTTGCATTGAATGTTACATTTCCTTCTTTTGTTGAAACCTCTTTCTCCTTTCTATATATAGCCTTCATCAAAAGTTAAAAATTTCTTTGCATTTATATTTTATTTTGAAGTATTTTTAAAATCCATCGCATCAACCTCTGCGCCAGCCATCAATGCAGGCAGGCAGGGTTGCCTTAGAATTCTTTGGCTTGAAATATATCTCTTGGTGCACCAAGGGACCATCTCCCTTTTTGCTCCTAGGCGGAGGGAGATGAGTAGTAAGAATATTCCCTGGACTATTGGAACCTCTGGCCATCATTACCGAAGGTGTTTACTGTATCTGGAAAAAAATGTTGTGGAACTGTTGCCATAAGCTAACGCGAATTTTCGTTTTCTCCAGATGATGTTTGAAATGAAAATTGGGGAGGGATAATATAACCCTCCAAAAATCTTGGTTTAATGCGTATCAATGGAATATATCCTTGAGCCTTTCATTGATCAATGACAATCTCCAGGGTTCATGCACAATACTTTGTTACCATTAAATCTTATTAATTGCATATTTAGAAAAAACTGTGAATGTGGCACTGACGATGAAGAGAGATTAAGAATTAGAGATTTCATTAGGCACCAACCGGCTGATGCACGAAAGAGATTGCATCATGTTTGAAATGAATACTTGGAAAGGATAACACTCTTTTTTCACAAATCTTGGTTTAATTCATATTAATGACAAATCTTGTCTGGCCTTCCAGACATTAATGACAATATTAACGGTTTCTGCACGATGAACTACTACCATTAAATCTTAATAATTGCATATCTAAAAAGAAGCATGAAGGTAGCAGGGATGGAAAAGACCAACTAAGCAGTGTACATTACGTCTACTCGCCAACCCGCTAAATAGATTTCAAGAAATGGCCAAGTATGGAAAGCGGTCGGGAAGGTTTCAAAAATAGGGTCACAAGATATACCCAGGAGAGGCGAGGGGCCGATGGACAAATGGAAAGACAATGTTGAACCCACCTATCCTGGAACACAGGTGTTAGCATCAGAAGTCACTCCTAGATTGCAACAGGAGCAGAGCCCGACGCCCATCAGTTTAATGTCACACTTTGTTTATAAAAAGGATGATCAAATGGAAGTAAACTCAGAACAATATCGTTCCAACTCTGAAACTAGGCCAGGCATGCATGGGCAAGTGAGGTCTTAGATAAACTTCAAACACTGAGCTGTAATAAGGGTGAGTAGGGGGAAGAATTGTATAAGAAGAGTGCAAGGGTCTGTCGTAAACAACAGGATTCCAACAGATTGGGAAGAAAGCATCCAAACGCAAGATCTTCTTACATTCAAACACAGAAAACCAAAGAATACAACGATGCAACGATAAATCCTTTATCATGACATAATTGCAACAATTCATGCAAATCAGTTGATCATGAACTCCCTACTATGAGATGAAATCTTATATGGAGTAGGAAAACTGTTTGTCATAAAACAAGAAATCTCAGATATAGATGCACAACTAGGGAACTAGAATGGTTGTTAAAACTTTACAGTCGGGAGCTTCTCTCTACCATCGATGAATACCCAAATGGAAAAAATGTTTACATATACTCAAAAAAACAGCAGTAACAAAATCGAGAAACTACATTAAAAACATTGTGTCTGCATGGCTTCTGACAATCTGCACCTGCAGTCTCTGAATGATCGTGCACCTATGGTAGACGCAATGGAACTCCTAATAGTCCCATGGGCAAATCGATGTGCTTTTAATTCATCGTTGGACTTTCCCTTTATGGCGGAGATGATGTCTAACCACCACCAACTACCTTAATAACTACGTTCTTGGGATTGAGAACGACTCGGCTAACTTGGCACCCTTAAGACGTGGAGGGCTCCTCGCACTGCCACCTAGATGAGCTGAATGACTTGATGAATAGAGATGGAGGTCAGAGTGAAGGCTGGGGCGTATAATGGGAAGTGATGAATGGGAAGAGGAGACACGGAGTGTGGGGTTTGAGTGGATGAGGAGAGGTGAGTTAGGAGAAGAGGGGAAGAACACTTGGCATGATGAGTCAGGCGAAAATGAGAAAAGGGGACCAAGAGGGAGAATGGATAGGTGACGAGAGAGAGGGGGATGCATGGCAGCTGGTGGGAGGATGATGGACTGAGGAGGGGCTACGTGATGAGGTGAAGTGGAGGATAGGCTATAGGGGAGGTGACACGACGAGGGGAAGGCCCCACATTGATTAAAAGCAGAGTAGCTGAGAAGGATGGAATCGACTGAGCGCTGTTGATCCGGGCACTTTGATCTCAGCCGTTGGGAAGATGTGCACCTGATTCCGGACCCCCCCCCCTCCTCCGCTTAAAGGTAGAAAGGCAGGGGGGTCTGGAATCGCCTTGTGCACCGTTGATCTTGGTGCTTTGATCGTAACCATTGAAGAGGTGCGCCCTTGATTCCAGACCCCCCCCCCTTCCCCCCCATCCGCTTAAAGGTAGAAAGGTGGGTGGGCTCCGGAATCCGATGTGCACCGTTGATCCAGGCGCTCTAATTCCTACCATCCAGATTTGATTTCCATTTAAACACAGGTGCATTTGCATCCTGAACTTAGGGCAAGAGGGTTTTTAACCCATTCCTTCGCATTTTACCCCCCCTTACAAGAAATGTCGCTAACATTAGGCTCCATGGGGGATAGAGCCATCCCTGTGATGCTCTAAGGACTCATTTTGTAGTTTCAGTGCCTTGTTGTTGGGCTATGGAGTTAGGTTCAAAACATCCCACTGCTAAAAATACAAGCCGAAAAATAAAAGCAACAAAATAAAGATACATGCTCAAAGGAGCTTATTTATATACAATCCTAAACTAATAAAACAATTTACATGGGGCTAGGTGAAAGCATATTTCCACCATATCCATTAAAGCAACTTCATGGATAGAAGCTCCTTCCTTCTGTCAATGATCATCAACAGATGGTGTAACCGTGACAGCAGAACGGTTACACTCTTCAACTCCTCCTTACAGGCTGGAGTTGAGATGAAATAGGGCGGCTCCAAGGAATAGGGGAAATGCCACTCCATGTACTTACTGACAGGGTCATAGAATGAGTGGCCAGTCCCGGGAAATTGGCGATAGGTAGCCTCCTTTGCTATGCAGCTGTTCCCATGTGGATGAATATATCTGACAAGCACAAGTGAGTGGACAACTGTCGTAGGGTAACTGATCTCGGGCAGTGGATGCTCGTTGACTGGCTCTGGATACGAAAAGAAATGTGCGCTTAGTTGCTCTTTTGGTTCTTCCTTGTCTTCTTCATGTACTCCCCCATATTGTAAACAGAGAACGGTCTCCTGATCCTTCTATTAAATCCCAAATGTAAATACATCATAGGAAATCTCATGAAGGAAGAAAGAACGATCCTCTTCCACAATGGATTCTTTGTTTAAATCTGAGACAACAGGCTCATTGGGGGCAGATGCTAATGCATCCAAAAAATCTTCAATAATCTCTTCAAAAGAGCTGCAAAGATCATCTGCCTCAAAGACTGGAAAATCCTCTTTGCTGCCTTCGGATTCCAATTTTGCACACTGGGGAGTGGGGAATATCGCCTGGAACACTAGTTCACTTAGAGCGCCATCTTCTTCCCTGGGAACTTCATCACTCTCATAACCGCCCCCCCCGGCTGCAGACGAATGGGGAGGAGAAAGGGCGGAGCTCTGACCCAGGTCATCAGAATCATCCTCATAGCCTACGTCCGAAACAACTTCATCTGGTATAGAGTTGTGGTATCCCTCACTACAGTTATGACAAACTAACACAGAGGGATAAAACTCTTGACAATAGGCAGTGAAGGCTGCATGGAATTCACTGAGTGAAGAAATGATAGCAGGGGGTAAAGAATGATACCATTTACGAGCATCCCCTGCTAACAAGAACATGAACATTTTTAGTAATACATCCTCATGATGTATCTCCCACTGATGCATGAGTTCATGAATCTCACTGAGGTGCTGAGCAAGGTTTTCCTTTTCATGTTTTCCAAATATCGACAAATAATCACCCCATTCATTTGGAGAAGGGACAACATTTGGAAAAATAGGAATAGTAGAAAAATTAAAAGGAGCAAACCTTCGAGCTAATATTTTCTCCATTCCGAACCAGTGGAGTCGCCAATCGATCCTTGAATCATGGATTCGCCAAGTGAAATATGCGCAACTTTCAATGTGTCTGGTCCTTGTTCACCATCAAAGGCCAGATCCTAACATTGTTGTTACCCTAGGAAGCTTCTCAGGCTGAGAAAGCAGCTGCTGAAACCTTCTCGAGAAAGCTCCTTAGGGTCAGATTTCAGGTGTGCTAACAGTAGCCATAGCTGAAACAGTGATGTGGAAACCTTGGAGTCACCACAGTGGAGTCGCCAGGTCCACAGTAGCAATCTTGAAGGGCTCTGATGTCTGATGCACCTTCAAAATCAGAGGCTCAATGTTGTTTTGCCCAGGGAAAATCTTCAACTTTGTCCCCGGCAACGACGCCATAAATGTTAGCGTTGGAAGTTAATCCTGGATTGCAACAAGAGCAGAGCCCAATGCCCATCAGTTTAATGTCACGATTTGTTTATAAAAAGGATGATCAAATGGAAGTAAACTCAGAACAATATCGTTCCAACTCTGAAACTAGGCCAGGCATGCATGGGCAAGTGAGGTCTTAGATAAACTTCAAACAGTGAGTTGTAATAAGGGTGAGTAGGGGGAAGACTTGTATAAGAAAATTGCAAGGGTCTATCGTAAACAATAGGTTTCCAACAGACTKGGAAGAAATCATCCAAACGCAAGATCTTCTTACATTCAAACACAGAAAACCAGAGAATACAACGATGCAATGATAAATCCTTTATCATGACATAATTGCAACAATTCATGCGAATTAGTCGATCATGAACTCCCTAGTGTGAGACGAAATCTTAGATAAAACAAGAAATCTCAGATACAAATGCACAACTAGGGAACTAGAATGGTTGTTAAAACTTTACAGTTGGGAGCTTCTCTCTACCATCGATGGATACCCAAATGGTGAAAACGCCTACATATACTCAAAACAACAGTAATAACAAAATCAAGATGCTGCATTAAAAACATTGCATCTGCATGGCTTCTGACAATCTGCACCTGCAGTCTCTGAATGATTGTGCACCTATGGCAGACGCAATCGAACTCCTGACAATCCCATGGGCGAATCGACGTGCTTTTAATTCATCACCGGACTTTCCCTTTATGGTGGAGATGATGTCTAACCACCACCAACTACCTTAATAACTGCTTTCTTGGGCTTGAGAACGACCTGGTTAACTTGGCACCCTTAAGACGTGGAGGGCTCCTTGCACTGCCACCTAGATGAGCTGAACGGCTTGATGAATAGAGGTGGAGGTCAGAGCGAAGGCTGGGACATATAATGGGAAGTGGTGAATGGGTAGAGGAGACACGGAGTGTGGGGTTTGGGTGGATGATGAGAGGTGAGTTAGGAGAAGAGGGGAAGAACACCTGGCATGATGAGTCAGGAGAAAACGAGAAAAGGGGACCAAGAGGGTGAATGGATAGGTGACGGGAGAGAGGGGGATGCATGGAAGCTAGTGGGAGGACAATGGACTGAGGAGGGGCTATGCCATGAGGTGAAGTGGAGGATAGGCTGCAAGGGAGGTGACATAACGAGGGTAAGGCCCCACATTGATTAAAAGCAGAACAGCTGAGAAGGATGGAATCGACTAAGCGCCATTGATCCGGGCGCTTTGATCTCGGCCGTTGGGAAGATGCGCGCTTGATTTCAGACCTCCCCCTCTGCTTAAAGGTAGAAAGGCGGGGGAGGGGTGGGTCATGAATCGCCTTGTGCGCCGTTGATCCGAGTGCTCTAATCGTAACCGTTGAAGAGGTGTGCC
>JASDQU011029255.1:12800-31259 GCA_032191745.1 Picea mariana
CGCCGTTGATTCGGGCACTCTAATTCCTGCCGTCCAGATTTGATTTCCATTTAAACATAGGCGCATTTGCATCCCAAACTTAGGGAAAGAGGGTTTCTAACCCATTCCTTCGCATTTTACCCTCCCTTACAAGAAATGTCGCTAACAACGGAATTTAAAAAGTTTGTTCAATATGAAATGGGGAAGTAGTCGGTCGAGCTGGTGATATAAAAGTAACAGTGGAAATCAGAAGATGTGAATCCGCCAACTCCCGCACCTAGACATTTTTCAAAAAACTAGTAAGTAACTAGAAAAGGAAAGCAGTGGGAAAAAAGAAAGGGGATGACAATTTTTAGAAGAGAGAATTGTTGTAAGAAAGCCCCATTGATGGTATTAATAGTAACTATGAAGTGCATTAAACATGTGAACATGTTCTTCAATCAAGTATTAGATACAACAAGCCATGCTTATAGTTTCGAAGATCTGTTTGTATAAGAGAAGCGTAAAAAAGCTACAAGAAAATCAATTTTGGGATGTTTAAGTAAAGTTATTGTACTGTCAACTTCACCCCAAATATAACAATGACACATTTGAATTTTAATGTCCTCTCATTGATATGATAGTTCCATTGGACTTCACATAGTATATATTCTTTTATTTCAAATTATTCCACGAAATTGTTTTCCTAAGTTCATCGATCAAGAAAAAGTGCTAAAAATGAGATAAAGGGGAATTTGTTTTCTAATTTGTATATCGTGGAATTTTGGGTGTTGTTTGCAGGCACCAGAACAATACAAATGCAATTTGAACCCGCCTATCTAGGAACCCACAATCCAAAAAGTTTTTTCAATATGAAATGGGGAAGCGATCAGTTGGGCTGGTGATATAAAAGTAAGTGGAAATCTGAAGACGTGAGTCCGCCAACTCCTACACCTAGACATTTTCCGAAAAACAAGTAAGTAACCAGAAATGGAAAGCAGAGGGAAAAAATAAAGGGTATGGCAATTTTTGGAAGCGAGAATAGGTGTAAGAAATCCCCATCAATGGTCTTAACAGTAACTATGAAGTGCATTAAACATGTGAACAGGTTCTTCAATCAAGGAATAGATACAATGAGCCATGATTATAGTTTCCAGGATCTTTTTGTATAAGAGAAGCATCGAAAAGCCACAAGAAAATCATTTTGGGATGTTTAAGTAAAGTTATTGTATTGCCATCTTTACCGCAAGTATAACGACGGATTTGAATTTTAATGCCCTCTTGTTGATATGATAGTTCCATTAGACTTCGCATAGTATATATTATTTTATTTCAAATTATTCCAGGAAATTAATTTTGCTAAGTTCATCGATCAATGAAAAGTGCTAAAAATGAGATAAAGGGAATTTTTTTGCTAATTTGTAGATCGCGGAAGTCTGGGTGTTGTTTTCAGGTGGCAGAACAATGGAAACGCAATTTTGAACCCACCTATCCGGGAACCCGCGATCCCATTTTTTTTTCAATAGGTCTTAACAGTAACTATGAAGTGCATTAAACATGTGAACAGGTTCTTCAATAAAGGAATATATACAGTGAGCCATGCTTATAGTTTCCAAGATCTGTTTGTATAAGAGAAGCATCGAAAAGCTACAAGAAAATCAATTTTGGGATGTGTAAGTAAAGTTATTGTACAATCAGCTTCACCGCAAGTATAACAACGACGAATTTGAATTTTAATGTCTTCGAATTTGGATTTTAATGTCTTCTCATTGATATGATAGTTCCAATGGAATTTGTATAATATATATTCTTTTATTTCAAATTATTCCAGAAGATTAATTTTGCTAAGTTCATCGATCAAGGAAAAGTGTTAAAACGGGTCACATATCACATTTGCATCACAAAGCTTATATTAAAGGGCAAAGCATGTCCTCTATAGTCTTTAAGATCATAGAAAAACTGCGAAGATCATGAATGTATTATTAATTTTCCAGAATGAAGCATACAACCAAGAACCAAGAAAACACCAAATGTATTGAAAGTAGAAGCAGAAGGCAATGCATGAACATAAAAGGTGTCAACCAAGATCCCACAAGGTTCCATAGAGTAGTACACATCGACCTTTTCATTAAACAATTTGATATATAGAAAGTGCTAAAATGATCTAAAACAATTTGATCCAGGGAAAGTGCTAAAACGAGCCACATATTACATCTTTGTCATAGAGCTTATATTAAATGGAAAAGCATGTCCTCTATAGTCTTTAAGATCATAGAAAAATTGAGAAGATCTTGAATGTATTATTAATTTTCCAGAATGAAGCATACAACCAAGAACCAAGTAAACACCAAATGTATTGAAATTTGAGGCAGAAGGCAACGCATGACCATAGAAGGTGTCAAGAAATATCCAACAAGGTTCCATAGAGAAGCATGCATCGACCTTTGCATCAAACAATTTGATATATATGTTCCCACGAGAAAATAAACAAGGCCATGGGATATGAACAAAACTATTTCAAACACAAGACAACACAAAACAAGTGGAGCTTCGCCACTATACACTAGCTATAAGCAGACCTCAAAATGGGGAAAAAGAAACAGGAATTTGGTCAAGTGTATAAGAGGGAAAATAAGGTCCAATATATTCAAATCTGCAATAGATATTCCATTTCCTAGAAAGATCTTTTTTGTATGTTGCTAGCAAGATGTAAACTCCGAAGAACTCAAGTCCGACGAACATCCATATGGGTGTTGAATAAAAATTACAGACACACATGAGATATTTTCGTTTCCTGCCAAAGCTTGATATGTTTTTTTTTTTTGTTTTTTTTTGTTCAGCCGATATGCAATATTGCATTGTCATCATTTAAGGTAAATTTTTTATGTATCTAAAAGTCACGCAGCATTTAGATATTGTTTGAATTTTTCCAAAGGTATGCTTCATATGACAATTATGCTAACCCAGGAAGCACATATTGTAACAGAGGCTGTCTAATTGTATAATCCACGGTTGTGTTGCCCATGGTTCAGATGGCAGCATAGAGGCAATGTCTATATATGTATGGACATTTTTTATTGCATCGTAGACAATCAATCATGTCATCACTTATGAAAGAAAAAGCAGAAGCAGAAGAGTTGCATTTCACACATACAGGCTCAAAGGGGGTCTAGTACACATTCACTGCAACCAAAACACCTTCAAACTGGAAACGTAAGCATAGAAATTAATATATTGAACAATATAATATACATTTGCACCCCNCCCCCCCCCCCCACAAAAAAAAAAAAATAAATAAAATAACTGCAGAAATTTGGTGAAGACTATTTGTATGAGCAAAGTGAGGATGAACGTGTAGATGTATACACAGAATAGTTGTTGAGCTAGTTAGTTTCCTGAGATCCTATACTATGTTTTCTCGCAATTCTGTTACAAATGTTGCTTGGGATGTATGAAATATCCTTTCTTTAACATGTTTTTTCTTTTTTATATTTTTGAAGAGCATAAGTGGAAATTTCCCTTTATGCAATTGTTGTTCCATTGACGAAAACAAATTTGAATAGGTATCGAACAATTGTAGTTGCAACATGGAACAATGCAATATTTGTGTAACTGAACCGAGATACATGGATGTGTGAAAGTAAAGGACAAAACTGGATATCGAGAATGGTACCATTGCCTTGTCACTGTCTGATGGTTGTGTCTAGGACGAAACGATATTCTAAACAAATAGCGGGAATTTTTTCCACAATACTTGTTTTGTTGAGGGATATAATCTGATCACAATCACCACGGTCATATACTGTTTTGGGCAATATATTAAAATTTTTAATGGATATCCCATTACCTGGCAATATCTTTTCTGCATGTTTCTGAACAAGTTGTGTAGGAATAGTCAGTGTGACTGTCATCAGGGCCTCCTTGTCTGTCATGTCAGCACGCATAATGGATCTAGTTTTGTTTTCCTTGTCCAAGTAGGTGTTATAGATGACCATTATGTACCCGATGAACACTTGTCCAGTTTGGTGGCTATACAAGCCTTCTATTGATAGTATTTTAGGTTTTACAAGTTTAGAACTGGTGACAATTTTTGAACAGGAAAAGTAATGTGAATGATAGTGTGCATTATTTTACTTTTTTTATTTTTTTTGGCATAAATGTACAAGTAGACGCACAACTTGGATGAACTATGGAGCCATAGTTTTGCAACCAGACCTCTTACTCTGCAGAACCTCCGCTATGTTCAGCATCTCGCTTGCACTTGTTGATACTTCTTGTGAACTGCAAAGTATGTGTTGTAGATGACATCAACATATTCGCCATGCCATATATGAATAAATATCTTAGGATATTTTTGTGGTAAACATACAAGGAACACAATGTATGCATATTTACCTTTTTCCTTGTCAGTCTGCTAATGTTTGGGATGACTAACTTCTTATGGCCATTTCACTAGTCCAACTTTTTCTAAGTAAAGCATGTGTAGATGAGCATCAGAAGGACTAAACAAGCATATTCATTGATGGAATAGGAAATAAGGTGTAAAGGGATACTCAGGAAACATGAGGACTCGAGGGTCAAATTGTATGCCTTAGATATTTGGACTAAAAAAATGTGTAACAGTAAATAGGGCATGATGGCGGGGCACGACGACCAATATGTATATCACGGAACATCTGAAGCCAGAGGCACAATCTTGAACCCAACAGCCTGGAACCCGCAATTGACAAAGTAGGTAAGTATGGAATAAGGTAGAAGGATGACCATAAATGTCAATCCGTCCGACTACCAAGCCGCGCACCAAGGCATTTTCAGAAAGACGACTAAGTAGAGCAATCAGAAAGAAAAAGGGATAATAGGAAATGGAAAAATTAGAAATGGAGAGGAAACAAAGTCCCATTGTTGCCAAATCATCGTTTTCTAGTCCAACATTATATCACCCGCCCGTTTTGTATGTTTAATTTACTAGGATAGTTAGTATACCTTTTCGAAGATTGTACCACAGACCCCTCTGCTGTTGCATATAAGAATTCATCTTCCTGTCCAACCAATCCGTTTCTTCCAAGGTAGCAATGTCGAACATACAGTGGACATGAATGCAAGTTAGTATGAATAAAGACATGTAAAAGAAAGAGATACAGTTCTATTTATTTCAATGTAGCAGCAAAGAGAATATGATTCACATGAGAATAAGAAGAAAGATACCTAGTATATAAAAACAGTAAAAAAGGTGCAAAGCAGTAGAACAAGTAGAACAAATACACAGACAATAAATGAAATACTAAACACTAGAATATGAAATAAGAGTATAGTTATGCACCTCTGTAACTCCTCATCTACATTTGTGCCAAAGAGTCCATCGTCCTCTCTAGACACTCTGTTTGTTTAAATGTAGCAATGCAAGAAAAATACAATTGACATCAAGGAAGTTAGTATGCAGGAAGACATGTAATGAAGAAAAGTTATTATGTATGAAGGCACACAATATCTACATACAATAAACTAGGTGAACACATAATCAAACAATAAATGAAATACAAAACAACTGAATATGAAATAACAGTACAACCATGTACTTTTGTATCTCCTCTTCCAGCAATGCAGTTAAGCCTCCTTCAATTTCTCCAGCTATTCTATTTGTTTGAATGTGGGAATGCACAAAATATAATGAACATGAATGGACATTGGTATACAACAAAGAACAAGTAATATGTACATACAATAAATGAGAATCATTGAATAGAATAAAAGATAGTCAGAAACATGAACCTTTGTTTTTTTCCATCCATGCTTGTAAGTATATAAGTTTTTTCCTACCCAAACTATATTACAAGACATAAAATATTAATAAATTGCATGGCCATAGCTAAATGATTTTTGTTTTCTATGGCAAAGTATCCAGATATGCTTCCAGACATGGAAATATAATTTTGCAGTATCTTTGGTGTACATATCATATCTCAAGTACTAGAAAAATTGCATCATGGTCACACCAGTCTATGTAGAGGATAAAGAAGTTGTATTGTGATATGGGCACATTTCACCATATATGGTTAATAAGTGTGTTTTGCATATGTTTTATTTTAACAAAAAAACAACGGATATTGCAATTGCACATGTAGTTGTCCACTATTGTGTATCATGTCAACACTGAAGTATCAACATAATTTTACAGCAGAATAGGCAGGCATGGAATAGGCGCCAAATATCAACTTCGCCAGACACGACAAACAACACAACTGCAGGTCCACTCATGGGTGCAGAATTTGAACACGACAAAGTGCCAAAAAAAAAAAAAAACAACTTCAACTATCAGTGCAAGACCCGAACCCTGCAAAGCCGAAGTAAACAAAAGAAACAGCAAGCACCAAACCGGTGAGAAAGAACTAACATGCCCAACTATAGCCCCAAGGCCCCAAACTCATAAACTTGAGTGAAACAATAAGAACCAGCAACCAACGAACCAACGAAAAAGCAACAACCACCGAACCAATAAACAACATATGTATCTCCAACGATCACCAAACTACAACCCAAGCACAGAAGGAACTAAAAACATATGACGAGCATGCCAGTAGAAATAAGAAAACATTCTTACTTGCAAACTGCAAACAATGAACAACAAAGAAGGAATAGACACTGAAATTATGGCATGAAAACTTACTCTGAAAGGATGAATGGCAGAAGCACAGGTCGAATTGTGGGTGCAACACCATGACATTGCAAAATAAAAATAAAAAAACAGATCCAACTGCCAATGTAGGACCCCAACCTTGCAAAGTTGAACCAAACAACAACAAGAAGTAACCGACGAACCAACGAAAAAGAAGCACCCATCGAACCAGTAAACAATCTATGTAGCTTCAACGATGACGAAATTCCATTCCAAGCCTAGAAGAAGTATGAAACATACAATGCCTATTCAATTGGTGGTGGACAACAATATTGTCCAAATTCACTGCAACATTCTATGGAAACTTTCAAGGAAAAATGTACTCCAAGAAGCCTATTTAGGTAAGCATTTAAGGTTGTCAAGCTGTCTAAGGGCCTCGCGGTATGAAAACATTTAAGTTGTCATGAATATTCCAGGACCTCATGCCATGTAAACATTTAAGATGTCAAGCCTATTTAAGCACCTCAAAAAAAGTGTCAATTATCTAAACCTTCCGTATGCAAACATTTCAATACAAATACAAAGGACTAATAATAATAGGACAAAAACATTAGTAANAAAAAAAAAAAAAAAAAAAAAGCGTCCATGCCCAGAACTTTCGATTTGCAAATATTTCAGTGAAAATGTAATAAAAATTAAAAAGGAGCGTCTAAGCTCAAAACTTTGGATATCTACACATTTACAACATTGGGAACAGCAAAGCAGGCAATAAGACCTCGAATATATTCTCCAATGAGACAATGACATATAAGTTTTTTTTTATATTAAAAATAATGTTTTTACTTCTGTAGTGCGAACAATACAGATGATGTGAACATTTATAGTCAAAGGACAGATTAATAGGAAGTCAACGAATTATCGATCACTATACTCCCTCTGCGCTTTCGGCAGGGACTAATAAATGCTTTAAACTTAAACTATGTTTTAATAAAGATGTATCCTAATATGTTGTTGAATAATATTTTACCCATCATTCTTATATTGTCGAATTCAAATCAACATTATCATATTTATATTTTCAAATTTTTATTTTATGTAATTGAAATTAACCTTAATATTTTACCCATCATTCTTATACTATGTTATTTAAATCAACATTATTATATTTATATTTTCAAATTTTTATTTTATGTACTGGAAATTAATATTATATAATTGTGCTAGGATACATGTTCTAATGAATATGTGGTTGAATAATGTTTTACCTCATAAATTCCATATATTATATAATTCAAATGAACATTTTTACTTTGAAATTTGAAATTAACCTAAACTATGTTCTTTAAATCAACATTATTATATTTATATTTTCAATTTTTTTATTTTATGTACTTGAAATTAATATTATGTACATT
Organism: Picea mariana; assembly: GCA_032191745.1. Classification (NCBI taxonomy): domain Eukaryota; kingdom Viridiplantae; phylum Streptophyta; class Pinopsida; order Pinales; family Pinaceae; genus Picea; species Picea mariana. The sequence continues at coordinate 20,787 of JASDQU011029255.1, forward strand.
TGTTAGGATACATGTTCTAATGAAAATGTGGTTGAATAATGTTTTACCTCATCAATTCCATATACTATATAATTCAAATCAACATTATCACATTTTTATTTTGGAATTGTTATTTTATGTATTTGAAATTAACCTTATCTATTTAAATTAACATTATTATATTGATATTTTTAAATTTATATATTACTTGCAATTCAAAATGAACATTATTAAAAATATTTTAATTATGTTTATAAATCAATTTCTATATTATGTATACTTTATTTAACATTAAGAAAATGTATGTTTTAATATATTTTAATTAATATTATAAAATTGTATGTCATAATATACATTTAACTTAGCTTAATTTTTTTTTTATAAGTTTTGTCGAATGGTTTACGGTGTATGTATAGCATATAGTTTCTAAGAGTATTAATTTGGTTTTATAAATGTATGTTTTTTGGCATCAATTCACATCTTTGGCAACGAACCCCACGACATGCAAAGGACAAAATCATGCCTCTATCCATCCCTTAGGCCAAGTATTCCTTTTATAAGGTCCATGTGGTGGTATGCATCCCCACACATTGCCCATGACCACTAAGAGAATCAGCTTATTTTTAGTGCATTTACTTTGATCTTGAATGATGTCTTAAGCCATGACATGCTTCCAGGATCTTGTTTACAATGAAAGAAATGGAGCCCATATTACTCTTAGTTACCAGATATTCCTTATCCAACACCTTTGCTAAGATATCGGTCCCTATGTATGGCCCACAAGCACTTCAAGTGCATTGGTTTATCCCATGTGATATGTTATTCTTCCCCAAATTTCTTATTAGTCCACAAGACTTGACCATCCTTCTTGAACAACTAATGAAATTGGGACATGAAATTCTTATCAATTCCTTGGGCACCCGTATCCCCACATGGGGGCCACAAAATTTTTATAGAGGTCCTATCTGGTGGTTTGAGTTTTCTTTATTTAACTTGGATTTAAGGCCTAAAGCATGGCTTCCCTCCCATGACCGTGTCTATGTCCTTGTGATCCATCCTTAGTTCTCAAGACATTCTAATGGCACCAATATCCCTCTTAGAGACCAAAGATCTTCTAGAGAGGCCTTCTGTGGTATTTTAAGACCTCAATCATGTCTCATAAGCCCTAGAGGATACCATACGGTTTGAAACTTGAGTTTTGTCACTCAATCATGGTCAAGGGCCATAGACCCATACCTAGTGGCCAAGAAAACTCCCTAGTGGCACTCATATCCCTACTCAGAGGTGAAGGATTCTCTCATGAGATCATGAGTGGTGGTTCAAGGAATCATTCTTGCCCTTGAATACCTAGAATCTTCCTTTATAAGAACCAAATTTTTCCCCTTGACCACATCTAGGGCCCCACAACTCATCTATGGTACTCAAAGGTTCCTAATGGATCCCATTTCCCCACTAGAACATACCAATTATCCCTTAAGGTTTTTCTTATATGGTGTTTAAATGAATCAATCATGGCCCTTAGTCCCTAGAATCTTCCTTTTGTGCATAATTTCCAAATTTCCTCCCTCGACTATGGTGAAGGCCTTGCAACCCATTCCCAATTCTCTAAAAATATTGGTAATGGTGACCATAGATCCAAAGTAAAATGCCAAATATACCCCACAAAGGTCATGTTTGTTAGTTTAAGGATTCATTAATGGCACTTAAACCCTGGAAGTTCCTTCAAGACCTAAGGCTTAGGTTCTCTCCCCCAACCATGTAACAAGACCTTGAAACCCATCCCTAATCATGTAAAACTTCTAATGATACCCATATCTACACTGAAAGGATAAACATTCATTTAGGCTTGGTCATATGTGGTAGTTCAAGGTACCATTCATGGTCCTTAAGCCCGAAAAGCTTTCTTACGGGATTAGACTTGGGTTTCCTCCCCGAACAATTTTCCATCACCTAAGACCTTTTATCGGTCCTCAACACCTTCTATTGACACCCATATTCCCACTCATAGGTAAAAAATACCTTTGCAAGATCATGTGGACAATGTATTTATGCATTTTTTACGATCCTAGAACCCCATAATCTTCCTTTAGGATGTATGGCCAAAATTCCATCCCTATATCATTTCCATGGCCTTGAATGTACATATTTGGTGCTAAAAACATAATAATAGTGTCCATGGACACAAAGCCTAATAAAATAGGCTGGAAAGGTGATGAGTGATGCATTGAGGCCACATCCAAGGCCTTAAAGCCTTAGAATATTCGTTTAGGGCATACGACCTGAGTTTCCTCCCCAAATGATGATCAAGGCCCCGATCCGTTCCTTGGTGTTCAAAACCTCATAATCATTCCCATATCCCAACTCAGTGGCTATGGATTTTCTTAATAGGTCCTACGTGGTGGTTGAAGGCCTTACTCATGGCCCAAGAGCCCTCAAATCTTGGAATTTTAGGGTCGAAGCCCTAGGTTTCCTCCCTTGACCATGTTTAGGATCTTGTGGCCCATATTATTCATAAAATCATCTAATTATATTCATATATCCCCATTCAACACTAAATATCCCTTAGAAATGTCATGTGTAGTGGTTTAAGGACTTCGCCATGGTTCTTAATCTCTAGAATCTTCCTTTAAATCCTAAGGCTTGGATTTACACACATATCCATTTTCATAGCCCCATAACACATACTTTGGGCTCAAAACCTCCTAATAACATGCATATTACCACTTGCAAAACAAATATCTAGGCTAGATAGGTCCTATGTTCTGGTTCAAAACTTTATTCATGGGCATTGATCCCTAAGGGATACCTTTAGTGCCTATGGCTTGAGTTTCCTTCCTGGACCATCTTTTGGCCTCAAGACCCATGTACTCAGTTCACAAAACATCCTAGTTGGGATAACATTCATACTTGGACAATGACCCCCTAGACCTATCATTGTGTGGCAGCTCACTCACTGCCATGTGCATGGCCCTTGATCTAGAGAATCTTCCTTTTCTGACTAAGTCCTAGGTTTCCACCCTAACCATGTTTAGGGCCACAAGACCCCTACATGGTGCATAAAACCACCTAATGGACATCCCATATCACCACTCGAAAGATAGATATCCTTCTAGTGCTACAATATTTCTTTAGGGCCCAAGGCTTGGGTTTCCTCTTTCTAAATTCGTTTAGGGTCATGAGACACATATTTAGTGCTTGAAACCTCATAATGGAGTCCATATTCCAACTAGGAGGCCAAAGATACCTTGTCGAGCTCATATGTGGTGGTTTGAGTCCTCATTCAATACCCTTAATCCATAGAAGCTAACTTTAGGGCCTAAGGCTTGATTTTCCTACCCCAACCATGGTTAAGACTAGTATATCCATAATAGTATATTTTATATTTTTATTGCAACAATCATGATGAAGTATAATTTGTTTTGCTATATATTTTTGGTAATATATCTATGCAATGTTATTGAATTATAGTATGTTAGAATATATTTGGTAATATATATAGATAGTTTTCATCCTAGGATTTACTAGAGTGAATATATTAACAAGATTGATAAAAGTGAAGTCCCGACTCTTTGCTTTTAGATGTGTTATGCACATAATAATTTCAAGCACTAGTAAAATTTGTTTATTTGTTAATCTATGCAAGAAACTCAGTATGATACAATCAATAAAATAATATAGAAAAGTTTGTTGAAATGCCGCTTTATTTTTTTTAAGATAAAAATAGTACCGTGTTACATTATAAATGAGATTCTACACCCGAACTATTATATTAATTTCCTTGTCGTTTCAAGTCTAGAACTGATCCAATAACTTACTTCTGCAATGGAATTAGCTTTGCTTCTAGTTTCATTTCATACTTGATGGTGTCTATCATTTGCTTCCTACTAAATAGCAAGCAAAGTAAGTGAGGATCCCTTAGAGAGAGACTTGTTTATCATCTATTTCATTTTCAGGTCAACCATATAACTTACTTCCTTTGTCATCTCATTTTATGATCAATATTGTTGTACTCTATGTCAACAACACTATGTTTTTGATGGGATCATGGTTATAACTAAAATATTGAAAGGGGTAGCATAAAGAATAACAATGGTTCCAAATGCTCATATAGATAGTGTATGATGTGTTATTTACTTCATAACACACAATAAAAATCTAGGATCTCCCTGTGGAATTTGTATATTGATCAGAGGGAACTATCAACTTCCACATGGTATTTTTGCATTGTGTTTTATAAACTTCCAAATGCCCATATCTAGATAGGATATTATGTATTATTTACCTCACGAAAAGCAGTACACATAGTGGCTCTCCATGTGGCATTTGTATGTTGAACAAAGGGAACAATTAGCCTCCACATGGTCTTTTGGCATGATCTTCCTATTTTCCAAGGAATATATCCTGGCACTTGAGGGAGACATGGTTACATTATAAGCATTATATCCATGTGTTCTTCGTATATGCATGCAAATTGGAGATGTGGTGGCATCATAAGCATGGTGCCCATGCATCCTATATGTGTCGAGAGCTCTTGTGAATTCATTCACAATACCTAAAATATTCCAACCAGATCTATCCACCCAATCATGTGATCTAACCAACATATAATTGTTACTACATATATTCAAATACATTCGATGACTTCATTGTAGTTGTTCAAACCATTAAGTGACAAGAAATTAATATCACTAGAAAGAAAGACAAGGGCATGTGCAAAAGTAAAGGTATACATTTCTCCTAACAACCATGTTTCTCAAGGTTGCTTTCAAACTGAACCCTGATTATAAAATATTAAGAATAAGTCATCTAGAACTAAAGGAAATAAACAACTATCAGGAATAACACTTGCTTGAAGGAAAACGGTCTATTATAGGAAGTACTTGAACAAGTCGTTCTTGCTCCAACATTTGCACCAAACAAAAGAAAGGATTATTTTTCTATCATTCTAGCAATTGAAATAAATACTTGAAAATGTTATTTTTTCAATTCGTTTCTTAGAGAGTTGAGACTTGGATTTGTCAGGACTTTCCCAACCAAGCTTATTCGTTGTCAAGTTGAAAACGGTAGAGCAGTGTCCAAGCCAAAGACAAACAATGGAGTAGTAGTTGTTGTAGTAATAGTCTCTTACTTCATGAATTAAGAGGGTGAAAATATGTTTAATCTTCCCCCTTTTTAGGAAATTTGTGCCACTAAGTCTCAAGTTTGAGGTAGAGGCGTAGACATATAGTAGTGGTAAGCACAAAAAAATGAGGGTTTCATTTTTTTTTCAAAATTTTCCTTTAAAATCTTTGTTTTTTTTTTGGGAAAGTTTTAATGGGATTCATGTGATGAAGAATAGGTATAGATTCATCTCTTCCAAGAGAGCCCTTGATTACCCTCGCCTTCTTGTGGCATAGAACATTAAAATTAAATAAAAATAAACTATGGAAAATTTCATCATTGAAGTGCAGACATTTCATCAAGAAATTTGCCTACACATTTGAGCACTTTGTTGGCTATGTTATTGTGGTTCTACCAATCTAGGTTTGCTCTATTTGCTCAACATTTCATTACAAGAATTTTTTTTATGGATGCTAGATTTGAAATATGCAAAGGTATATCACTCGCTATTTTTTCCACTATATCAAGCAACACATTAAGACAAAGTCTTATAGCTGAATATAAGAGAAGCTTATATGGAAAACTATAGGCAATTGTCCACCTATAAAAATAATAGGTAACTAGAGACCATTAAAGTGTGTGTGTGTGTGGAGAGAGAGATCTATGTTCAATGACTATTTGTGATTGTCCTAAAAGTGATTAATATTTTTTCATTCTTTGGAACAAAATAATGAGTTCAACATAAGGATATGAAATTTAGATTTAGATTACGATGAAAAAGGTAGAATGTCACTTAGCCCTTAACATATCCAAATAACAATTTCAATACTGAAGTAAAAACATTATTTTATATATAAAAAAAAAACTTATATGTCATTGTCTCATTGGAGAATATTTTCGAGGTCTTATTGCCCGCTTCATTGTTCCCAATGTTGTAAATGTGTAGATATCCAAAGCTTTGAGCTTAGACACTCCTTTTTAATTTTTATTACATTTTCATTGAAATGTTTGCAAATCGAAAGTTTTGGGCATGGACGCTGTTTTTTTTTTTTTACTATTACTAATGTATTTGTCCTATTATTATTAGTCCTTTGTATTTGTATTGAAATGTTTGCATACCAAAGGTTTAGATAATTGACACTTTTTTTTAGGTGCTTAAATAGGCCTGACAGCTTAAATGTTTACATGGCATGAGGTCCTGAAATAGGCTTGACAACTTAAATGTTTGCATACCGCGAGGCCCTTAGACAACCTAACAACCTTAAATAATTATTTAAATAGGCTTCTCGGAGTACATTTTTCCTCAAAATTTTCCATACAATGTTGCAGTGAATTTGCACAATATTGTTGTCCACGGCCAGTTGAATAGGCATTGTATGTTTCATACTTCTTCTAGGCTTGGAATGGAATTTAGTCATTGTTGAAGCTACATACATTGTTTACTGGTTCGGTGGGTGCTTCTTTTTCGCTAGTTTGTCAGTTGTTGCTTGTTGTTGTTTGGTTCAAATTTGTAAGGTTGGGGTCCTACATTGGCAGTTGGATCTGGATTTTTTTTTTTTACTTTGTAGGGTCCAGGTGCTACACCCACAATTCGATCTGCGCTTCTGCCATTCATCGTTTCAGAGTAAATTTTCATGCCATAATTTCATTTTTTATTCCTTCTTTGTTGTTCAGTGTTTGCAGTTTGCAAGTAAGAATGTTTTCTTATTTCTACTGATATGCTCGTCATATGTTTCTGGTTCCTTCTGTGCTTCGGCTGCAATTTGGTGATCGTTGGAGATACATATGTTGTTTACTGGTTCAGTGGTTATTTCTTGTTTGTTGGTTCGTTGGTTGCTGGTTCTTGTTGTTTGGTTCAAGTTTACGAGTTTGGGGCCATGGGGCTACAATTGGTCATGTTAGTTCTTTCTCACCAGTTTGGTGCTTGTTGTTTCTTTTGTTTACTTCAGTTTTGCAGGGTTCGGGTCCTGCGCCGACGGTTGAAGTTGTTTTCTTTTTTTTTTATTTTTTTTATTTGGTGCTTTGCGGTGTTCAAATTCTGCACCCATGAGTGGACCTGTGGTTGTGTTGTTTTCTGTGTCCGGCGAAGTCAAGATTTGGTGCCTATTCTGTGCCCACCTGTTCTGCTAAAATTCTGTTGATACTTCAGTGTTGACATGATACAATATAGTGGACAACTGCATGTGCAATTGCAATATCCATTGTTTTTTTGTTAAAATAAAACATATGAAAAACACACTTATTAACCATATATGGTGAAATTGTTGGATTACTGAGAGGGGGGGTGAATTAGTAATAACGTAATTATAATCCTTTTTCTTCAAATGTTATATCAATGTAGAATTATTATCCAATAATGAGCAGTAATAAATAAACAATCACACACATGCATAGTACACCAGTGTTTTACGTGGAAACCCAAATTGGGAGAAAACCACGGAATGCTTTTTCTTATATGTTTTGAAGAATTACATTCATTGGAAGCACCAACTTCCTTTGTTTTTCAGCTGCAATTGGAAGGAGGCTCCAACCTCCTAGTTTCTTAGGCTACAACCTGAGGGAAGCTCCAACTCCTCAAATATTTGGCTACAACCAGAAGGAGGCTACAACCCCCAATGTTCTCCGGATACAACCAGAAGGTGGCTACAACCACCTTTCCTTGCCCCGTCTTGCCACCCTGAAGTAGAAGTAGAATGATGGAACCACTGTCACACTATCACTGTGAGATATACTGCTGTAAACCTGTACCAATAAGTCTGAACCATGCATCAACCTGTACCTCAACCTGTAATCAACCTGTACCATAAATAAGTGCATCAACCATGCACCAACCTGTAATCAACCTGTACCTTAAACAAGTGCATCAACCATGCACCAATCTCAACAAAAAGCCCTCATCAATTTCATCATCCAAATATGATTTGTAGCTCTGTAATAGACCTGGTGTATATGATTACATTCCTGCAAACCTTCCTTAACTTTTAAAAACAAAAGACTAGCATTTTCATCAAACTTGTTTTTAGTCTCACATGACTAGTTTTGGATTAGTCAACAACCCTAACTTGAAGTAATCATAACTTTGAACCTGTAATGTATAAAGATATGAAACTGATACACAATGTTATTCAATGTGTTTTATGCAATTCCTCCAAGTGGAACTACTCGGAACCTCTCAGAAAAGGAGTTATAGAAAAAATGGCACACCTTGCTGAATTCTGGCTTATTCTAGAGAGCGACCTTGTAGAGAGTTCCCCGCACAAAATATTTAATGAAATGATCTGAAACTGTTACACTGCATACTAACACCTTTACCCTAACCAACACATTTGTTCTCACTAAATTTGGATCTGTTATGAATAATTTATGACGTTTTTACCCAAAACACATGATTTTGACTAGTTTCAGGACTGGCCACAAACCCTATTTTCCACAAAGTGTACCTCCCAAAATACAACGACCCACAAGCTGAATTTTGAGCCACACATACTTGGATATGTTGTCTCACTTGCATAGAAATTTCAGGATCTGAATCATTATAGAAAAACAGTTATAGCGAAAATGGTGAGATGACCTGAAAATAACATACCTTCAAAAGCACCATCAAAAGAATTTATCCTTTCTTGCATTTCGGCCTTCTTTTCTTCACTTTCCTCAGAATTTCGGCTTAGATATCATTTGTAAATCTCAGACACCTATAGATATTCAATATGCTCAAGTGTGATTCAAATGAGAGAGCCCTGCCTCTTATTTATACTCTCCAAGTAGCTTCCTTAAAAACATATTCTAGGTCACTTGGCCCCACTTTCCTTATTTTAGGGTTGGGTCCACTTCTAATTTCTCCATTAAAATTATTATTGAAACAATTTATTTTGTATTCACTTTGAATTATAATACACTCATCACTTCACTTTATTATTTACCTTTTAAAATCTCTTAAACCACTTTGATCGCTTTGAGCTTTTGGGGCTTCTAGATGACATATGAGGGTCCTCCAACTTCGTAAGGCCATAACTCTCAAACCGTGAAGAGTTATGTGACATTATACATACCACCAGAAATGACATGACATGTACTATCCATATAGAATAGTATTATCTGAAAATCTATCATAACTCATACCATTATCCATCAAACAAACTTGGGTCCATTACCCAAACCTGGGGTCTCCAACTTCTCATGGCCATAACTCTCTAACCGTGAGGAATTATGTGATGTTCCACATACCACCGAAAATGACATGACAAGAACTATCCATCTAGGATATTTTCCCTGAAAATTTCACTTTCCCTCATCTCATTATTCCATAATTAATCATGGGTTCTCTTACTCCACAAAACATCTTCCCGTGACATCTTTCACCATAAGGGGACCACTTTGGAGTTCATCCATATTTACTTCTTTTCAATCATGAAAAAACAATAATAAGTCATATTTACATCAAACAATATTGGGTCCATTACCCAAAACTTTGTGCTACGGGTCTTTCTTCAAGGGTTGACATCAATGACAACCAACCTTAATAAACAATCTCCCCCTTTGGCATTGATGGAAACACTGAAATCATATCAGTCATGCTCCCCCTAAAACCATGCCTCTGTCCTCTTCATCTGATAAATATGATCCACTTGGAACCATGCCTCTATCCTCTACATCTAATAAATCTCTCCCCCCTTTGTCATCAATGGCAAAGGTATCTTTCCATCCAGGGTTGCTCCCCCTGAAAGACTGTCCTCTTATGGTGCTTCCTCGTGTACATCTAAGACATATAAGATAAGCATTCAAAAAGCATTCATTTTTGGAATAGAAATAACTCCAAGTCTTTGGCGAAGATATTCAAAGGCTTCCCATGGAAGTGGTTTTGTAAAGATGTCTGCCACTTGTTCTTTTGTACCCACATACTCAACTTGGATGTTCTTTTCTGCAACCTGTTCCCATAGAAAGTGATACTTGATTGGAATGTGCTTAGTCTTAGAGTGCATCACCAGGTTTTTTGAGATATTGATGGCACTTGTATTATCACAATATATTGGAATGGGCTCATCATACTCAACCTGTATATCTGTCAAAGTTTGTTTCATCCAAAGAACCTGTGTACAACATGTTGTTGTTGCAATATACTCTGCCTCGGCTGTAGATAGAGATACCGATGATTGTTTATTTCTTATCCATGATACCAAACACTCACCTAAGTAGAACGTTGCTCCACTGGTGCTTCGTCAGTCATCAATACAACCTGCCCAATTTGCATCTGTGTAGGCCATAAGTGATAGATCTTTTCCTTTTGGATACCATAATCCAAACTCTTATGTTCCTTTGAGATATCTGAAGATCCTCTTTACTGCTAATACATGTGATTCCTTTGGTGATGCTTGAAATCGTGCCACCTGTCCAACT
>JASDQU011029256.1:0-12516 GCA_032191745.1 Picea mariana
CTCCACAACTCTCATCAAAATACAGACTCTAACAAAAGTATGATACTCTCTCTCTCAAAAGGGACACAAAATTCTCTCTCCAAGATACAAAGATAAATATGATCCTTCAATCTACCTCATACATCTTATTTATACTAAAAAATGGGTTTAAACCCTTACATTAGGAATCCAAAACCCTAACTCGAACATGGCTAGGTTTGTCCACATATGCGTAAGATTTCCATAAATCCTGTCGCGCGTTGCTTCCTTTTCCCTTTGTCGCATTGGTTTTCATTCTTTTCTGGCACACGATGTTCCCTTTGTTATATTCTTCCTCACTTACCTCTCAAAAATGCCTGCTCCAACAGGACCCCAACACTAACCTATGGCTCGTCCCGAGCCACTCAGGTAGTAAGTGCTTCCTGCACTAACTTCTGCAATTCCTGGAACTTCCTTGCTAGTTCATCACCTTTTGCCTTCATCTACACGTTCTTATTTTTGAGGGTTTCCACAACCTGTGATGTAATGTGCTCCTTCAGAACTTTAATTCTTTCTGAATGTGCTTGTTGCATGCTGGATTTATTTGTTTCTAGTGTTATTATCATTTGTTCTGCTTGTTCTTGTAGGGGCACCAATTGACCCTACCGAGCTTGTTTCTCCTCTTGTGCGACCTTTACCTCTACCTGCAAGTTTTTCATCTCCCGCGCGGCCTTCAGTCTCAGGGATATGGACATTGTATTCTGCCTCTTCTTTAGGTCCTGAACTACAATGTTCAACTTTTCTTCTCTCTGCTCCAACTGTTGGATCCTCTCATCCTCTTCTAGGATGGTCCAAATGTGAACAGTCTTGTCATACAATTCTACAACTTCTTTTAATTTCCATGCCATGCTATCTATTTGCACAGTACCCTCATGCTCTCTCAATTCCATCACTTCTATGGGTCTTCTTGGAGTCAGTTTTTTCTATTAATTCTGTTATCTCCTACTTATATCTCTCCATTATTTGCACAATATTTTGTATATTTTTTTTCTGTTGTAACCTCCAGTTCCTGCGTGCAGTCTGGTATGCTATTGTAAACTTCTGCAAGTTTCTTCTCTAGTTTATTTATGCACCTTTTCTCCTCATCCTTCTCCAATATTATTTGCTCACAAGTTATCCAAAATAGCTCCTTAACATCCATGTCGATCTCTAGGTCAGTGGCATCCTTCCTAGCTCTAGACTGGGCCTCCTGCATCACACCCTCCTGTAACCCATACAACGCCTTTGTGGGTATGTGTGCTAGAACCAACTCTAGATGTTCTATGTCCTTCACTTGTTTTTGCATTATGTTCTCATATACTTTCAACATTTCCTGTATGACCTTAAACCTGTCACTGCTCTTTACTACTATATGTACTGTCTCTTCCCGTCCTTTCTGTACTGGTGCTTCTTATGCGTTTTCTTTTTGTTGCGTTGTAGGATGATGCATTGTACTTATTTGAAGCCTTCGTAGAATGTCATGCACTTTTGCTAAATTATCCATAATTTCCTCTCTTTGTGCTTCTGCTGCAAGTATTGCATTCTCCCCTCTATCTTGGACTTTATCTACGATGAATTTTTCATCATCTTCTATGATAGTGAGTATTGGAGGATTCTTGTGGTACTTCATTTTCTTCCTTATTTCTCCTCCCGTGTTCTAGTCCTCTTATTGGTTTGGGATGAGGACTTTATCTGCGACGAATTTTTCATCGCCTTCTATGATAGTGAGTACTGGAGGATTCTTGTGGTACTTCATTTTCTTCCTTATTTCTCCTCTTGTGTTCTAGACTGGGCCTTCTGCATCACACCCGCCTGTAACCCATACAATGCCTTTGTGGGTATGTGTGCCAGAACCAATTCTAGATGTTCTATGTCCTTCACTTGTTTCTGCATTATGTTCTCATATACTTCCAACATTTCCTGTGTGACCTTAAACCCGTCACTACTCTTTACTACTATATGTACTGTCTCTTCCCGTCCTTTCTGTACTGGTGCTTCCTGTGCATTTTCTTTCTGTTGTGTTGTAGGATGATGCATTGTACTTATTTGAAGCCTTCGTAGAATGTCATGCACTTCTACTAAATTATCCATAATTTTTTCTCTTTGTGCTTCTTCTGCAAGTATTTCATTGTCCCCTCTATCTTGGACTTTATCTACGACGAATTTTTCATTGTCTTCTATGATAGTGAGTACTAGAGGATTCTTGTGGTACTTCATTTTCTTCCTTATTTCTCCTCCCGTGTTCTAGTCCTCTTATTGGTTGGGGATGAGGTGTGTACCTCAATTTTATTATTTTTTGTTTCATCATCCTGTACCTCTTTTTTACGATAGTTATCTCCCTTTACATGTTCTTCATATCCTTTCACTTCTACCCTTGACACAATGTCTTTCTTCCTTGTCTTATTGATTGCTGCGCTAATCTCCGGGGTTTGATTGCGCTCTGCGACATTCCTTATATTGTCTACTGGATTTTTTGTCTTCCTTGATGGACTTGCTTCTACTTGTTCCTTAGGCTTTGTCCCTTTCCTTTGTGTTCCTAGAACATTCCACTGCGCAGGCCAATCCTTCACTATCCATTCTACTTTCCCCCGCATTGTGCAATACCTCATTTATAGCCACTTCTTCTTTGCATCTCTTTTGGCCCAAATCCACATGTGGTGTCCTGAAGCCTTAAATTTATCAATTCCTTCATTTTCCTTGACTACTTCAATTTGGATTCTCCACACGTTAGATGTCTTATGTTGCATATCTTTGGGAATATTTCAAACACTGCATTGTTCGCCTGTTGGTTCTTAGTGTCTTTTTCCTGCCATAAGGTTGTATACCATGCTGCACAATATTTTTCTCTTCTGTCCATAAAGGCTGTGAATTTGGTTTCCTTCCAGCCTACCAATGTTACCAATATAAATAACCAAGTGTAATGGAATTTTGTCTCATTATCTTGTGCATCCCTATAGTCGATAAAAAAATGGCTTAATAAATAGGGCACCCAAATTAATACTATACCTTTGCAGACTGCACAACTACTGCTATGACTCCTGCCGGGGCCTCTTCCTTTCTACACTTCCTCAATATTTTACAGGCCATAAGCTTCATGGAAAACCTCGTCGCAAGATCATTCATGTCCTTTATCACTATGCCCCCATTTCCCTTATTTATCACGAACTGTGCTTTAACCTCTTCTGAAATCTTCTTGTCCCTTGCTTTGTTCTCCAAGTAATCCTCTGGTTTTACGCCGCTGGATGGAAACCCTATGATTTTTTCTATGAGGTATATATTTATATGGACCGACCTGTACATCCACATGATACCTCCATGTACCCTTGGCAACAGTTGTTTCACACAATTTCCCATGTTCTTACTGCCCACGAAATGCAGTATTTCCATCAAATTCATAATACTTGAATTATATAATCCCATGATCCACTATGCAGGCTTCAAAATTGGATTTCCTGAGGGTCCTACCTCCTCCTCGTTCTCTAAACAAATTTCTTGCGCAAGGTCAGGAAACTTTGTTGTGTCTGTTACATCATGATCCACATACCTCAATTTTTCCACTTTTCCTAGCATGTCTTCAACTAGAACTACGACATATGGGATATGAGGTATCATGATATCCATTGAGGTTTGTTTTCTTGGAGAGCCTGGTGTTTTCCTTTTCTAGCCCGCGACTGGGTTTTCGGTTGGGATTTCTTCTCCAAGTTCTTCCTCAACTTCTTCTTCTTCTCTGCCCTTTGTTTCTTGTTGGCCTGTATTTTCTTCAACCAAGACTTCTTTTGTGAGGGTCCCCTCACTCTTTTTTTCCATCTCCTCCGCTCCTGCAGAATTTTCTGAATTTGGGTTTGCCACGCCGTCAGGGTTTTCTTATTTTTACTGTCTTGAGCTCTGATCTACTTCCATCTCTTCTACGGTTGATTTTTCTTCATCTACCCTTGTTGGGATGATCAATTCATTCTTCGTGGTGAGGATATCATCCACATCAACCACTCCGGTCATTTCTTCTAGCGGTCTGTTACTGCTACGGGTCCTTCGCGCAAACTGTCTTGGTTGTCCAAACTTTGGTGGCTCCATATTCTTGTCTTCAGGAGACTTAAGTTGTAGATCTCGGTTGAATTCTTAGGGATGAGTTCTTCATAATCTCATACTTAATTTTCACTTTGTTTGATCGATCACTCGGTCGCTCAAAATCACAAGTGTTTTTTATTTTCCTGACTTTTCCCCTTTTATAGGCTCTGACATTAATGCTATGACGTGTCCTTCCTTTTTAGTTCACCAATTTTCCTCTTTTTCTGTCATTATTTGTCCCATTGTGCGATGTTTACTTTTCTTGTGTGAAATCTTATGAATTATGTCACATGAATTCTTTGTTGTTGCGCCCTGTCATTCTCAACTATTTGTCTATCACTTATTCCTCTAAGTACTTATTTTTGGTTTTTTCTTCATTTTTCTACTTTTCTCTTCCTTTTTCTTCTTTTAATTCCTACTATTTACAATATGTACAAGTCTACTTGTGTTTCAACTAGTGAGAGTTAGTAGGTCAACTTTCCATATACAATTTCAGTCAACTACCATTCACTAGTTCTTGAACTTCCTTGCCTGCTAAGTCTTGCAGCTGTATAACACCTCCATCTGTGACATAAATTATCTGATATGGCCCTAGACAATGTATTCTCAGCTTCCCCGAGTGTTGCAAATACTTACTATCATTTCATGCTTTATCCTTTACTTTTTGTACCTCTTAATGGAAACCTACTATGATTTTGTCCTCTTCTAATTCCATCACTTGAGTCAATATTTTCTGCATTGCACCCCTTTTTGTCAAATATGTAATTGTTGCAATGCACATAATTGGTGTCAAATAATATAAGCGGGCTATTGCTTCCTATCCATACACCAATCTAAAGGGTTTCTTCCCTGTTAGCTTCTTACAAGTAGTTTTATATGCCCAAAGTACCGCTGGTACCTTCAAATCCCAATCATCTTTGTTCACATTACAAATATTTGTCAAGGAATTCTCCAAAATCTTGTTGAAGGCTTCCACTGTTCCATTTGCTTGAGGGTGATAAGGAGTGCTCTTCTGGTGATGTATCTTAAATTATTCAAGCATTGTCTCAATTGTACTGTTGATGAAGTGAGTCCCGTAATAACTCATCAATATTCTTGGACATCCAAATCTTGTAACTACATGTTCAAATAAAAATCACACCATAGTCTCTGCACTGCAATCCTTTACTGGTGCTACCTCAACCCATTTGATCAAGTATTATTTCATCGTAATAATATATCTAGCTATCGATCTTCTTCCCGGTGGATTATTTGGACCTACAAAATTTACTTCCCACTTATCAAATACTTGCAATGTTACTTGAGGTATCAATGGAATTTCATCCCTCCTGGATGGTTTCCAAACTCTTTGACAAACATCTCGCTTATAACAGTATTCCTTTGAATCCTTGTGAATTTTTGGCCACCATAACCCTATGTGCAATACCTTCTACATGGTATCTTTCCCTGCGTAGTGTTCTCGAACAATCCCTTCATGACCAAGTGTACTCTTCAACTGACACACTGACTTCAGTGGTGGTAAGTTAACTATGACAACAATTTTAGTAGGATCAACCAGTAGACCATGTTTTCACACCACTTGTCCTAACAAAATCCTGAAAGGTGAGCTAAAAATACATTTCTTTATATTCAATTATATTTGACACTATTTGCATCTGTCTAACATTAACCTTTATACTTCCACATGATTCTTAAATAGACTGAACATTTTCCAATCATCTAATTAAACCTCAAAAAACTTATGAATGAAGTCCTTAAAAGTTGCTACGACTACCCTTGAAAAAATGGCTAGTGCATTCTTCAATCCAAATGGCATAACTGTATACTAAAATGATCCCCACTGTGTAGAAAATTTAGTCTTATTTCTATCTTCATGTGCTATCTTAATCTGATGATATCCTGAGAATCCATCTGTAAAATAATAAGCTTTCTGACCCCCTACATTCTCCAGAACTTTGTATATAAATGGGGTAGGAAAGGATAATTTTCTCAAATCTACATAAATCTTGATCCCTCCTTGCTTCTTTTCCTGCACTACCATAGGACTAATCCATTCTGACTCTTCTACAGGTTCTATAACACCAACTTCTAGCATCTTGTCAATTTCTGCCTTCACTTTCTCTTTGTATATTGAATTCAATCTGTGATGTCTCTATCTGATAGGTATGGCTTCTTGCTACAAAGGTATCTTCATTTCTCCTATCTCTCCTACTAACCCCTTCATATATGAGAATGTTGCTGGGAATAAGTCATTGTACTCGTGAAGTAATTCAACGATCCTTTCTACTGTCTGATTATCCCAATAATATCCAATACTTCCCATCTTTGAGTTTTATGCAGTTCCAATGTTTACCTTCTCGATCTTTAATGGTGTATAATAATCTTCTGAATCTATATTGGGACCTTCTACTTCCTTTTCACCTTCCACTTCTGGAATCTGTATATTGCACAGATTATCTTTTGCTGGATTTTATTCTTCTGCAACGTGATAATAGTGTAGCAATTGTTTAACTGTATGTCTATCCTTCTTTTGGTATGCTAGGATTATTTCAAATTCTGGCTCTTCAAATATCATATATCTTAACACTTTCAGTGTTGTATCGATCTCTGGACTGTCATTCTCAAAGGAAAATGTAACTATAAAATTTTGTTGTATCTCTTCCCAATTAGCAGTTTCTTTGTGTTGTTCCCATTTTGTGTACTAGTTCTTCATAATTCCTTCTAGTGTGTTAATAAAATGGTGTGTCCATTCTTCTAGTGGTACTAATCTCCATTAAACCACACACTTATCTACATGTTCTTTAGGTTGTCCAAACCCCTCATATTTCTCCTCATATCCATGTTCTTGCTATGCGCCGAATTTGATGCTTAGTAACCTTTTGCACTGAAACCAATTGTTGATATTTTCCTTGTGTGTACCCCACCAACGAGTAGGTGTAGAGTTTAAACTAATATATAATATGGGTAATCTATGGATTTCTACTACTCCTAGTTCAAATTTCATCAAAAAGTATTCTAAGCCATTCATACCATAAAAAGTAGGAGGCCCTCTTACCTCTAAACCAATCCATCTTAGCACGCATGTGATTCTGACACATATTTTGGTGGATAATTCATGTAGTCACTGCTGCCATATTTCCATTCCTATGTTAGTGTTTGAAGCACAAGAACTAACACTCCTCCAACTAAGCACTCCATTTGCAGATTGGTTGATATAATCCTCTTCGTGCACAATTGTTCTGTATAACTAATTTACATATTCTGTAAGAATATTGTCTGTCACAGGTTCCACATACCTTCCTCCTTATTAGGGATCCAATGGCGCAATAACTTGATAATCTCCTAATTCAAAGATTATCTTTATTTTCTTCAAGTTGATAATAGTTTGGTAATCAAAATCCCAATCTAGGCCCAACAAAGTTGGATATGGCAAAGTATTGTCTACTATGTCAATGACTTCAAAGTATACCATGGTGAGCACGCGATATAGATCTATTGGAATCCCATTCAACCTACCAATTGGCACCACTTTGTGTTGATTTTCCAATTTCAATTGAATAGGTGAGTACCCTAGTTGTGGTTCTCCCATAGCTTCCAAAGTCTTCTTTGGCAAAACATTGACTTCAGACCCTAAGTCTAGTATGATATTCCCCATATTGAAATCCCCTATGTTGGAATTCAATCTAAATTCCCTGTTATTTATTCTCTTCTTATAGACCCGATTTACTCTTTTAACCCCTTCTTCCCTAGAATTACACTTTTCTNTATTGAAATCCCCTATGTTGGAATTCAATCTGAATTCCTTGTTATTTATTCTCTTCTTATAGACCCGATTTACTCTTTTAACCCCTTCTTCCCTAGAATTACACTTTTCTAACAAATTCTGGAGTACTTGTAAGGAATTTTTATCATTCAACAATTTTACACACGAACCCAAAAAGTTTCTTAAGTTACTTACTTGGTCTGGAGACTACTCTTTATTGGTCTGATCAAATAATGAAGGCATGTCATATACTGGTATCTCATATTATGGTTTTGTCCCTGAAGTAGACATGATATTTTCTTTCAGAATCTCCTGCATAGCCTCTTTGAATATATCTTTCTCTTTGCACGCATCAAACTTTTGTTCAGGTGTTGTATTCTTCTTGACCCACTAGTACTGGTCCTAATCCTTCTTGGATGCATCTTCACCTCTAGTAATTATGTTAATCTTCTTCCCATCCTCTTCTTTGTTTTCCACCACAATCCGCTGCATGTTCTAATTGGTCTGGTTCCTCTTGTCTTGTATCTTTATCAAAAGTGTTGAACAATCTTTTGTTTCATGGTCTGTTGCGCAATAATACATACATGTCGCAGGTGGTTGTGGGAAGTCTCTTGCATTGTGCCCTAGTTTCTGACAGTTATGACAAAACAACTGGTCCTTGACCTCCTCCAAAGACTCTTCCTCCATAAAATCCTCCTTTGAATCTTCCTTTGTTTCCTTTATTATCTTCACGTGGTGTATTATATTGAGGTCCTTGATTGTACTGTGGCTGCATGTTATTGTACTACGGTGGTGTTTTGCACTGCTACGATGGTGCTCCAAACTGTTGTGCATTATTGTACTACGGTTGTGCTTGAAACCATTGCACATGATTATATTCTGGTTGATACACGTTGTTATACTACGGTTGTTGCTTGTTGTTATAGTGTGGCTGCTCCACAGATTGTCCTGTTACATGTTCATATTGCACCCTGTATGTATCTAAAATCCTTTCTTTCATCATGTCCAAGGTTCTATAGTCCTTGTCTTCATGTCTAATTGACTTGAAAAAATTACAAAATGTGCTCTTCGATATTGGCTGATACTTCTGCATCAGGGGTCAGTGATAGGGACAATTCTCATGTGTTTTTCAAATCTCACACCATGGTCCTCCTAAAGCTAAAGGATTTGGCATACCCACTCCAATATACTACACAAATAATGGACACTCATTCTTGTGATGGCCTTCTATCCTGCACATTGTACACCATACATCTTATATTTTATCCTTTCCTTTGTTTTGATTCAATTGGAATGTTAAGTTCTTCAGATCTTGCTTCATCTCTTCCATAGTTGGATATGTTTTCTTGTATTGATTTTCGTCTAACTGTAATGATGCTTTCAAAGCCTCAGCCAGGCTTTGGATTTTTTTTTTTATCTCAAGGGATAATTTAAGTGTGGCGACAAATAATTAACAAACAAATTTCTATGTTGTGTATCAATAATAGTGTACTTTAACTTACCTTTTATCCTCTTGAACTTCTAGTCCACTTCCCAGACTGATTCTCTTGGTTTCTACTTAAGCTCTATCATTTAATTCATAAACTAGTCTTCTAAGCTTAGTTTCTGAAATTCATTTATTATTGCCTCTTCACCTTTGCTACAATGGTAGGTGTTCCCGTTGGATTATTTGTTGCAATACCCATGTACTAGTCTAATGCGCGGTCTCTGAATGTGATTTCCAACTGCGTAACCTTTTTATCTTGATCTTTAATCTGCTTTGCTGTCCATATCTTCTCATAGATACACAAATGCTTTTTTGGATCATTTGACCCATCCCCTCGAAACTATGGTAACCTAATAGTTGGATCTTGTCCTGCCATTGTGAAATTTGTTGAACTACCACCTCTGTGTGGTGTAGATACTTGACTGATGCTTGTTGAACTTACACTTTTGATTGAGTTACGTTTCTACTGGACCCACGTCTTGTAAAAATTATTCTACCACTAATCACTTGCTGGTTAACTCATTTTTCTTCTTCAAATGTATTAGTTGCACATGGAGTTGTGGGTTCCACACTATTTCGGATATGGAATGGAGAGCCCTCTTCCGCGTCAAACCCATGACCTCTGATTTTTCTCTCATATGTGGCGTGCAAGATATCCTCAATCTTCCGTATGGAGCGAAGATCCTCTACCTGTTCCTCATCACTTTCCAAGCCCTCTCGCTCAACTACTTCCCTCTTCTTGTTATTCATCCTATATTGGTAGGGTCGTTTGTTGCGCGTCACACCTGCATTCCTTATGATTTCCCTGGTATGTTCATCATCTATCATGATGGGGTTCATTGCTTCCTTCTTCTGGCTACTCTCCAGATCCTTCTCCATTTCTCAGATCTTCCTTAGTGCTTCCCCCAACTCTCCCATGCACGTAGAGTGATATAGTTGCTAAGGCTAGTTTCTTGAAGTGTGAAAACTTTAGTTCAAGTACTATCAAGGCACGACTCAAATAATAGATAACATGCTCATGGAGCTTGTCATCCTCCTGAACTAAGACCATGTCGATTGAAGATTCAATTGTCACACGATATTGTAGAAAATCTATATTATAATCTAGGGGGCTAAGCAAAGGAGTCAAAAATAGGGATTTCTTCAATGCGTCGAAAGAACGTTGTGTCGATTCCTCTCAATAAAAAGGAGCCCTCTTCTTCAAAAGGCACATAAAACCTTTTGTGATATTAGCATAGGTCAATACAAAACATCAAAGGAAATTTTCCTTTCTTTGTAGACTCTGAAGTTAACATATTGTGCATGGGGGAGGAAACTGATTTATTTCCTCAACCTTAAAAGGGTCAACCATGATCCCTTTAATCAAAACGATAAATTGTAAGAGATATCTTAAGGTTGAACAAAAGATGAATTTGTGTGGATTCAATCGAATTCGATAGTGATGACATCTCTCGAAGACAATTCAGAGGTGTAAAAGATGTTGTGCCATTTTACATGAATGGGCGGTAAGATTACCCAAATAACCCTCCACTATGTTCTTAAGATCGTGGAAATCAACCATCATGACCCGCTGAAAGTGGCTCCAACAATTTTAAGGCCAAAGGGCATCTTTTTGTATGCAAAGGTTCCAAAAGGACAAATAAAAGTTGTCTTATGTTGGTCCTCAGGGCGGATTTGTATCTGGTTATAACCAGGAAAACCATCCATTGAAGAGAAAATCACTTCCTATGCATTTGTCAATAATTTGATCAATAAATGACATAGGGAATTTATCCTTAGTACAAGCTTTATTCAAATCATGAAAATCCATGCATACTTGAATTATACCCTATTTCTTGTCTATAGTTCCCCCTTGTAGATTGGAAGTGAAAGAGCATGCCTGCATATTCCATCCTTGCAGAAACATATTTTTTAATACATTAGGTTTTTAATACATTAGGTTTTTTAACACATTAGGAATTAGGCTTTTCCCATCTTCAAGCATTGATGAGTAAGGTGATCATCCCCACAAAGCTTCCATGGGAATTTCACCTTTCTCTTTTGATCTTTTCCCCCCTAACATTTTTATTATCCTTTTTATCTTTTTCCCCCACCACCCTTCTTTCCCTTTCCTTTCTTTTTCTCTCTGGGCTACTGAGGACCCTTTTGAGTCTTCGATTGCCGATTTTGTACATCCAAAGATTTGGCAGTGGGGGTGTTCAGGCTAGGGCCCGGACCATCTGTAGTTTGTTGCTTAGATAATTGCTGCATTTGGTTAGAGATCAGATCTGCAACTTTTCTTTGCGAGGAACTGACAATATAATCGACATGAGGTCCTGATTTAGGTTTTTCCAAGTTGAGAGTCGACCGTGGTGCATTAGGAATGATCTTATAGAGCATACTTGATCGAGAGTAAATAAACTGCAACTATTGTGCTCTAAAGATTGCTTATTCTTCTATAAACACCCTTGAAGTTGCAACATCCTCAGAAATATAAGGATGTAACTGTTATCACTCCAAGAAACTCCTTAGGGTTGTAGGCTAAGGATGCTTGGTAACTTAAGAAATCACTAATAATCAAGTGTTTGGAACAATGGGATAACTGAGAAGGCTTAGCAAAAAGACAACATGTCATGCTTCTAAATAAACCAGTGCTTCGAGAAACTAGATATCAGTTACAGTAAATAATCAAGGTATGAAAAAAAACATTCAAGATAACCAAGTACAAATCTGTAGGGTTATACAAGAATATAAAGAAGATCTAATTCATATCCATGAGCTATATCAAAAGATGACAGTTCTGAACAACCGAACTGAATAGAATTAAATATAGAGTAATGGAAAATGTGGACAGACTGATATATAATGACCAAAGAAAACTGTCATTCATATAGCAAGACAGTGTCAAAGTACATAGCCAAAAATGTATTCAGAATTGAACCCTTCATCTATCTTAAATCTGTAGCTTTATAGCTTTACATCACAGTTATTAGATCCTAAAACAATGGATCTGATATTCTAAAAACAGAAAGTAAACTATATTTACAAAACACTAGGAAGAGATCCTCAAGATGAGGTCAATCCATATCTAAGAGTAGTAGATTGCTGATGAAGTGCAGTTTTAGCCTCCCAAGGCTGTTTGATTTGGTCCTCCAAAGATAAAATTCGAATTTGGTGAAGTGTGCCAAAACCCTGATTTTCTGCCTTTGAAAAAGATGCCAAATGT